>CM076575.1:95429905-95658514 GCA_034641835.2 Pinus albicaulis
TAACAGTAAACATGTGCAGTAAGAACAGAATAAACCATCACACAAAGCATCACACATGAACACCGGGAGTTTTAGGTGGAAACCCAAATCGGAGAAAACCACCGCCGCGATTTATCAGCCTTCAATATTTTATTATAGAGAAAACATCTTACAACATATGTCTTGGTGGAGACTTAATCAGCACGCCAGGCACCCACTGCGCTCGTTTACCGGCCTCTCTGGAAGGGAGCTCCAACTGACTCGTTTACCGGCCTCACACGGAAGGGAGCTACGACCCACGATCTCGTTTACCGGCCACACGGAAGGGGAGCTACAACCCCCCGGCTGAAGGCTACAACCCTCGACACCACCTTGGACCACGTTTCATCAATTTTCTGGACCCTTTCCATACTTTTAATTACAACCATACATCACCAACGAGGCCCTCAATACGGATCGGATAAGCGAAGCATAGCGAGACAGATCAGATATTTCATACCCCTTGCTTCAGCAAACCCTAGTTTGCATACGCTCTTTTACTTCACTGATGTCGCGTATATACGCGCTTACGTACACACAAACCAGCGTATACCTTAGTGTATATTTCATTGCGCATACGCGCTTTCACTTCAGCGAAGCTGCGTATATACACGCTTCCTCCGCGGCGAAGTAGCGTATAGATCTTCAATTATTACAGACCAGCATACTTCATCAGATCAGTTCAGATCTACCCTTTTCCTTCAGACAGATGTTCGCCTAGATGTTCGCCTCATCACAGATCAAATCACTCCATAAACAGATCTAGCAAATAGAAGTACATTTCAGATCTAAAGATCCCGCTTCATCATTTCTTCATAAGTGCTTCATAGATTCAGATCTATCATCAAACCTTTACCCTTTCCATATAGATATACTTCCCAGAGAAGTATTCATTCAAGTTCAGACATCTTGCTCCCACGCTTGTGTTTTGCACAATGAATTTCTTCTCCTTATATAGGTTTTCCTTTTTCAATACCATGAGCCCCTTTTTTAATACCATGGGCCAAAACAATACCATGAGCCCAAAACTACCTGGACGGGGTCAATTAGGCGGACCATTACCCAATACAATGGGTCAATACCATGGTGGTTACCCTTGGTTTTTCATTTTGAGCGCTTTATTCCATACGCGACTTGGCACGTTCCTTTCATGTCCTCTGACTTCCCACTGGTAATCCGCGTATACGAAGAGACATACTCTTTTCATCATATTTTGAGCACATTAAATTCCTTTCTTCATTGCCTTTTTGTACACTCTTTTGTAGATACATCATATTTTCTTCATCGGGAACATATTCTCTCAAGCACAACTTCATCAAGTAAGTTGTCATCATCTTCATCAAGTGGGTTGCCTTTGAGGACAACAAACATCATATCATCAAGGATACCACCAGTCATTTTACTAAATTGTCAAGTCGACATAACTTCATCAGGTGGATTTCCATCAAGGACAACATCTGTCAACAGTCGCATGCCTTCATCCTCATTCAGTGGGTTGCCATCAAGGACAACACTCTGCATCATATTTCCAACAATCTCCCCCTTTGGACTTGATGGCAACCACGATGGTGTTTGGTTACCACAACAGATAGGTACATTAAGAATACAATGACACCATGTCACTCTCCCTATTTGCCATGTCACTCTCTCCATTTTTGGCATCATTCAAACACCATGACACTCTCCCCCTTTAACATCAAGGGCAAAGGGCACATCATTATCTTCATTCACACACCATGTCACTCTCCCTCTTTGACATCAAGGGCAACGGACAAAACCAGCAGATCAAAACCAACACACTCACCCCCTTTGACATCAAGGGCAACGGGCGGATCAAAACGCACACTCGCCCCCTTTTCTCCTCATGTAGAAAGAAGCGTTCTGCCCAGTCGATGTATGCGAAGTGACCAAGCTCCCCTGAGTTCATCTTTGAATCTTGGAGAACATATTTTCAATGAAGTACATGACTCTATGAAGTTCCTATCACCAATGACTCATACTTACATCAAATATCCAACCAAGTGGATTTACATATGAGACTCAACTACCCAACCAAGTGGGTTTACAAATTTGACTCAGCTACCCAACCAAGTGGGTTTACAAACATGACTCAGCTACCCAACCAAGTGGGTTTACAAAAATGACAAGTCCTTACATGACTGAATATTACAATTTTACAACATGGGTCTCCCCCAGACCTTTTCATACAAATACAAATATGAATTTTCATAACCAATATCAAAAAGTCCTCAAGAAAGAGAACATATTTCAGAACCATCATAATGCCAACACTGCATTATACTCAGCAAAGCTAATGCTCCCCCTGAATCTGTGCAACCAAGCAATCTTTCCAGAGACTAAGGCTCCCCCTTAGTTTGTGCATCATGAAAACTTCCACCAACAAATCATCAAGGCATCTTCATCAAAACATTAGAAACGAATTAACGAAGCTGAACACCACCGAGTATCAAACGATTATCGGAGATACCAAACGGCATTACGGCTATGCTGAAAGAGGAAATTTGAACCAACCAAAAATTATCGGCAACCAACCATGCGTTTTTATTTCCTTGCAGGAACTCGCGTATATACGCGTCTGTGTTTCATGAAACCCGCGTATCAAGTGCCATCTTCTAAATTTCAACCAGATCTGATTCTCTGTGAGGCAAAGACAGTGATCAGCTTCTTTATGAGATATTTTGAATGCTTCCCTGGACTACAGATATATAGAATAGTGTAGTGGTGTCTTCAAGCATCATCCAACGGTTGTAGCATCAGCACAATAGTAACCAAGCCTTCAGATTCTTTGCTGACATTAATACAATCTTTCCAGAAAGATTCCCATATCGAAACAACATCTTCACGGAGGTGTCAAGCAATCATCCATGTGGTCCAACATCACCATGATCTTCAAGATTTAACATGAAGTAACATATGTAGGAAAAAGATCTCTCAACCATAGTAACAAACACTGCATGATTTATTTCTGAATCAAATGACATCCAACTCATCCATGTGTGAGTACAAAAGATACTTATCAGCAACCAGGGCTCAAAATCTCATCATAATGCACCATGTACCAAGTCATCATTTAAGCATGAGTATCACAATAACCAAGAATAAGCAGTCATATTGCCAACAATGCAATCATTAGTATTCAACCTGCTGCTCCCCCTAAACCAGTGCTCTTCCTTAACTTGTACAATCTAAAACACCTTCAACAGCAAACAATTTCTGCATGATCTGTCCTTCTCTCTGAATTATAAGATTTCAACGAATACTCTTCATCAACAAGCAAACAGGACTCAACCATAACCTTCAATATAGGAAACCAAGTATCATGTCATCATAATCATGAATATAACCAGAATAATGCTAACAGTGCAATCATCAGCAGTCAGACTGATGCTCCCCCTAAACCTCTGCTCCAGATCTTCAGCTATCAGATGAATTCTCTTATCCTCAATGCATACGCGACTGTGTCTGATTAAACTTGCGTGTATACGCGACTTTGGTTCATCGAACCTGCGTATGGAAAGTGAAGCATAGAATTTTTCATCTTCCTTCTTCTTCCTGAGCTTGGACCTCCTGTACCTGTCTTTTATTTACACCAGATGCTCTGTCAGAAATTCATATAACCAAAGTAATCAATCATGTATGGAAGTCATCATGCATTGCTCCCCCTGTGGCAATCCATTACTAATCTCATAATGTATCTCACATCATTCCTGCCGTCAATCGAAAGTAAGCTTCAGAAGCGGATGAGAACGCGGTAACTTTACGAATTCCTACGTTTTATTTTCGATTCTATACTTCATCTTCCGTTGTTTGAACTTTAGAACACATTGTCTTCAAAAATTCTCCCCACTTTCTGAATCTGATGCATCTCATTCTTTCTACATGTCCATACTTGTTACAAGCATAACATCTCATGTGTCCAGAAAAATAAGCATAAGAATCATAATGAGTATTTCTAATCTTCCTCCTTTTACAATCAGCTGCTTTATGTCCATACTTGTTACATGAGAAACAATATCCTTTGAAGAAACTAGAGTACCTTTCTATGTAGGAACTGTTGATTTGAGGCTGATATGATCTGCTTCTGCAATTTGCTGCAATATGCCCATAATTATGACATTTAAAACATTCAACGTTTTTGAATGAATTCCTTTGAGAATTCATGATTGTTGGTTGATCTTTTGTTTCCTTCAACACTTCAGGTTTTGCATTGGCATCCTCTGAGTTTTTAGCACTTCCTTGTGAGCTAGATTCTCCTTTAACAGTTTCATGAAAGCCAAGACCAAGTTTGATAGCGGGAGACCTTTGATTACTCAGAATATTGTCGTTGACTCAATATATTGTCGAAGATATTAGTACTATCATGAAACCTCAAAAGTTTAACTTTTTCTTCTAATTTACCTTTGAGAATGTTTACCTCAACCTCTGAAGTCTTGACATTGCTTTGTCATGCTTTCTTCTTTTCTTCTTCCATCTTCAACAGTCCTTGATTTTAGAATCTCTTCTTTCAGCAGTTTTTCATTGTCTTGACACGTTTGTTGCAGCTCTTCATTCTTCTTGTTTGATGCTTTGAGATCTTCTTTGAGGAGACAATTTGCTTCAAATCTTGCATTCTTCTTGTTTGATTCTTCAAGATCTGCTTGTAGAAGTTCTTCATGTTCCTTGTATGATTCTTCTATGATAGGCCAGATTTTTGCTCCAAGTTCTTCATATTCAAATGATTGTAGAGGTTCCTCACTCTTCTTACTTGATGCTTAAAGTTTTGCTTGTAGAGATATGATTCCAACTTCAAGACCTGTATTCTTCCTTTTTGATTTTTCCAGATCTCTTTTTAGAGAAACGTTTTCTGCTTCAAGTCCCTTACATTGATTGGTTACATTGTCATACAACTTTTGATACTTGTTCATCTGTTCTTTCATTCTAGAGATTAAATCTTTGTAGATATCAATTTCTCTATGTTGTTCTTCAACTTTGATCTTAATAGCTTCCTCTAGATCCAAAACATTATTTTCTCTTTCTTCATCATTGTATGCATAAGAAAGTGAATCACAAGAACAATTATCAATACCTGTTTTCTCTTCTTCATTTTCTATTGCACATTTTTTCTGAGACATCTCCTTACTTTGAGTATTTTGCTTCTTTGCCATGAGTACTTGTAGAGCTTGGTCAGAATCTTCTTCATCTTTAATCTTGACGGCTTCTTCTAGGTCGATAGCATATTCTTCACTATTGTTTGTACCACAAAGATCATGCAAAGGATGACCCCAATCACTATCTGATTCATCTTCTTTTATTTATGGTATCTATGTTCTCTGAAATATCTACTTTCTCCGAGTGGGCTTCTTCTTTTGCTTCTTTCCCATTATGACGGATCTCCTTCAAGCGATCAAGCTTCTACAGAAGAACCTGCTCTGATACCAATTGTTGGGAAAAATACTGAGAGGGGGGGGTGAATCAGTATTTACTTCATATTCAAAACTTTTTACTTTTTCATTCCTTAAAACCCATACGCTACTTTCCTTGATAGAGCTAACGTATATACGCGGATCCCCTTCATAAAACTTGCGTATACACAGAGATCTAATTATGCCATTAATTCTTTACTTATATCATTCCATCATTCATTCAATAGATGTTCAATAAACAGTAAACATGTACAGTAAGAACAGAGTAAGTCATCACACATAAGCAACACACATGAACACCAGGATTTTAGGTGGAAACCCAAGTCGGGAGAAAACCACCGCTGTCGTTGTCTCGGCCTTCAATATTTTATTATAGAGAAAACATCTTACAACATATGTGCTGGCGCAGCCTCCTACCAGCATGTAGGCACCCACCTGCGCTCGTTTACCAGCCTCTCCTGGAAGGGAGCTATGACCCCCTACTCTCGTTTACCAGCATCACCTGGAAGGGAGCTACAACCCCACGATCTCGTTACCAGCCCTGGAAGGAGGCTACAACCCCCTGTCAGAGAGCTACAACCATCAGCCACCACCTTGGACCACATTTCATCAATTTTCACCTTTGGACCCTTTCCATCCTTTTAAGTACAAACATACATCACCAACAAATACTTATCAACACAGATCAGATAGCAGAAACACAGCAGAACAGATCAGATATTTCATACCCCTTTCTTCTACAAACCCTAGTTTGCATACGCGCTTTCACTTCACTGATGTCGCGTATATACGCGCTTAGTCCACACAAACCAGCGTATACTTCTGTATGTATTTCATTGCGCATACGCGCTTTCTCTTCAGCGAAGCCGCGTATATACGCGCTTCCTCTGCGTCGAAGTAGCGTATAGATCTTCAATTGTCTGAACCAGCATACTTCAGATATTCGGTTCGGATCTACCCTTTTCCTGCCCGGACGGATGTTCGCCTAGATGCCGCCTCATCACGAGGATCTAATCCTCCCATAAACGAGATCTAGCAAATACAAGTACATTTCAGATCTAAAGATCATGACTTCATCATTTCTTCATAGGTGCATCATAGATTCAGATCTATTATCAAACCTTTACCCTTTCCATACAGATATACTTCATACAGAAGTATTCATTCAAGTTCAGACATCTTGCTCCCACCCTCATTATTTGCATAATGAATTTCTTCTCCTTATATAGGTTTACCCTTTTTCAATACCATGAGCCCCTTTTTCAATACCATGAGCCAAAACAATACCATGAGCCCAAAACTACCGGACGGGGTCAATTAGGCGGACCATTACCCAATACAATGGGTCAATACCATGGTGGTTACCCTTGGTTTTTCACTTTTTGAGCGCTTTAGCCCATACACAACTTGGCACGTTCTTTTCCGCGTGCATACGCGACTTCCCTTAGGCAAATCCGCGTATACAAAGAGACATACTCTTTTCATCATACTTTGAGCACATTTTGAATTCCTTTCTTCATTTCCTTCTGTACACACTGTAGAACTAGAAAACATGAGGGCTATGATTCAGAATTTGTTAGGCATCCCTATCTTTTCTCTTTTGTTCAGTTTTAAGCATGTGGAACCAATATCTTTCTTCCTAATCTATCTTTTGACAAGTCAAGTTTGAATGATTTGACCAACTATCCTTTACTAACTTATCAACAATAAATTGAAAACATGTTCAACCATGATTAGGCTAGATGACTGAACAAGACTTCTTTATGAACCAGTAGTGGCATTTAAGCTTGCACACTTTTAGTAGTTCTATTTTTTGGGTATGGGGCTTTACCTCTTTTCAAATATGCCCTCTTTTTCCACCTTTCTTTGTTTTTGTTTTTATTTTTTTTTTCATTCTTTGCAAACAATCTAGAACTAAAAAGATGCTCACAAGGCTGAGCTTATTTTGCATTCCTATCTATCCTAATCTAACCTATACATGATATACATTCATTTGGTGAACTCCATTTTCCAATGTAACCAATCAAGTAGATGATTCCATGATTGATGTTGTTTTAGCTCTTTGAGAGTGCTGAATAAATAAAAAAGGCCACTTCCACCTCACTTGTTTTCGAACAGTGGTGCCTAAAATTTTTCTTACACTTTGCAACAGACTGTTCTTAGAAGAACACACTCCTCCTGTAGATTTATCAAGGAAAACAAAAAATGGATCTTGGAATAATCCCTGATCTAGAGGATTTGAGACATAAGCTTCATTCAGGACTACTCCTTCTTCCACTTGGCTATGCTTGGGACTCTTTTGGGAAAGAAAATCCACCTCTTCCTCATGATCATCTAAACTGGCAGACTCATCATATGCGGTAATGTTATCTTCTAACAAACCTGATGTGATTTGATAAAGTGGGCTGAATTCTATGTGAAGGCCATCATGTTGATGAGTAGGAGCACTCCTCGACAGTAAGTCTTCTTGTGAAGGCAGTTCAACAACTCTTATGTGATTATCATTTTCCAAGTCTTCATCTGCAATTTGAAATTCAATGAGACTTTGTGGCTGCAATTCTGAAGCTGAGGAGGATTATGTGTCCCAAATGATCTCCTCATCCTTTTCAGGAAAAGGCTTTTCATTAACAACTGGTTCAAGAAACTCATTATCATTCCCAAACTCATCATCAAAACTAAAAGACTGTTGATTTCCAATCACATGAAAATTATTTCTGAAGGAATGAAGTGAAGTAGAGCAAAGAGTCAGAGACTCCTCCCTTACTTTTAAACTTTCAAGGCTTTCCTCATCAGTGTCATAGGTGACCTGTATTGGCTGCTTACTTTTTTCAAGCTGATGATAGTGAACTTCATCCCACAAATCAACTGCTGATTTCTCTGCAAGGTTAGTTTCTGTTTGGAGAACATCATGATTAGACTGATCAAACTTTTGAGAATAATCAACATAAATAACATCACCAATCAAACATATTGGATTATCAGTTTTTTATTCTTTGAATTGATATACAAGTTCACTTTTCGATTTATGGTAGATGGGATTGGTATGATAATGAACAGAAATGTCTTGTTCACATTAAGGCTTAGAAGTTGGCTGCATGTTTAACATTTGATTTATTTCCTCTTCAGTTAAAAGAGGAGGCATTTTTCTCTTTCTTTGGATAGAAGTAAAATAGTTCTCTCTCTCTTGTGAAGGCTGATTTTGAGGTTGAATGTCTTCTTGAGCCTTATTTAGAAGGGATGATAAATCATCACTTGTGCTTTCAGAGAGATCTTGTGGCTTTCCTTCTATTCTTTGATTGATTTCTTCCTCAACCAACTCTTCTTGGCTGTCATGATAGATGTCTCGAGAATGAAAATCATGAATTGCTACTAAGATATCTTCATGATACAAATGATCTAAATCTACATCGGTATCTATAGGGTATTGTATGATATCCTGAGATTGGTCCCAAAAATTTTCAGCCAATGATAAATATGGAGAGTTTTCTTTATAGTGCTCATAAAATTCCTTATGGAGATCTTTTAGGGAGAACAAACTACCAGATATGAGCCATTCATACCATTCCCTTGCTTTTCCTTCTAATGTTAGCATGAACATTTTCATAAGGCAGTCCTCATGCCATTCAAAATTTAACTTCCATATATGTATATGAAATTTGATGAGATGTAAGAAGGGGTCATCAATATTTTCATCTTGAAATGTAGGTAGGTTTTTGTCCCAATTTATCTGAGGCATTTTGTGTGGGAATCCTGGGATGTGGTCTCTATTCATTGGAGCATATCTCCTTTGCACACTTGGATTCATGTTTGTAAATTTGAAAGAGGTCACTGCATATTTTCAACCAGTCTAGAGTTCTCTACCAGTGGAGTCTTAAGGTCTATTGAGAGTTATGGAGTCGCCAGGTGGAAGGTTTCAACTTTGCTGTCCACCATCAGCATTATTATGATTGATTTACTCATTCCTAGGGGAGTTTGTGAGGACTAGTGGGGTCAACAGGGCTACTGAAGACCAGTGGAGTCACCAGGTGGAGAATGCATACTATTTTGAATATGTACTTGTTGTCCACCATCAACAAATGAATACCAATCTAAGGAAGTTTGTAGGTTTTCTAAGATCTAAGGAATAATTTGTTTGTCACTAACTCAGAAGGTCCCATCGTGATCGCCATTATGTTATCTCGCCGTAATTTGATAGATTGATTGAGATACAAATGGACAGGGGTAACATTAAACCAAACTTTGGAGTCCTAGGACCTAGCCTTCCTGGACTCAGAGAGGGCTCTCTCTATTGGGTGCAAATGATGTAATCTTGTTGCTCTAGGGTTTTGATTTTAGGATAGTTATTAGGTGTAGGGTTTGTTGATTGTTTTGGATGGGAAAGATGATCAACTGTAATAACATAAGTAAGAGGATGTCAAAGCCATTGGGCTATGGAGTCAAGTGAAAGTCAAGAATGTCTAAATGATGAAGCAGAGTGTGTTGCAGGGCCGATTTAGCAAGGTCAATGGATCCTTAAGGTGATGTATGGTGGTATAATGAACATTAAGTTGGGGAAAAGACTAAGATATCTTATACATATATAATCTGAAGCATAACTCATGAGGTAGGGAAAACCATTGATCTCATTGAACAATACTCAAAATGATAAACATATAAAATTAACATTCCAGTGAAACATAGAAGCATTAGAACTCCTAACTTTGGAAATTCACCTTTAGACTTTGGGAAAACATACAAGATTTAAACAAATAAATTAATTTATGAAGAGGGAACTCCTAAACATCATATTTCAAGCTATTTGGAACTCTGAAACAAGTTGACAAGCATGGACAAAGGGCAAGATCGAACGAGACCTCTTTGACTTAACCTAATCAATCAATATTTCACAGAAAGGCCTCAAGCTAGGGTTTTGAGAAATTCAAATAAGCAAGGCATACCATAAATCTTACTTGTAAGCTAAAATACTAACCATGCATGAAATAGAAAAAAATTTAGGGGAGCCTAAGGAGCAGTGAAGAATTCCTTAGTTATGACCCAAACAGAGGAAAACATAAAGGCTATAACAAACAGGAGCACTAAGGTGCTTCAATGAACATGTCTCAACCTATACCTTTCTGTTTAATAGAAACTAAGAAGCATGAAACATAATGAAAATTAAGAAAACAATAGACAGACATGAAAACATCACCATTCACCAAGCTATGGAATCCTGCAAACAAGCTTCTCCATCATCCAAGCAAACAAGCCATTCATCCACTTCAGAAAACCAATTTCTTCTCCAAGCTCACGAAAATCACATATTACTCATGAAACTCATCAAATTCCAACATTTAAAAACAAGTCCTCATGCTTTATTTAACTCAGCAAATGAGGAGGTGGAAACCATAAGAGGCTTCTAGAAACCCTAAAAAACTCATAAATGTCATTTATGGCCAAGAGACCATTCAAGGCCCAAGGCACATAATATCCTATGAAATAAATGACATAATAACTATTTGCACCTAATTCTAGATTTTCTAGCCTCAAGAAACTCAAAAATATCATTTTTCCATAAATGAGTGTGTTTTTTTGACTTTTGGTCCAAAACACACTATTCATCACATTTGCGTAGCGCCACCTTCAGCAGAAAATAGGGTCTTTTGTGACTAAGTTTTGGACCCCTTCCCGATGTCGGATTTGGCTCTGTTATGGCTCGTTGGAAAGCCTAAAGAGTCTAATTTCGAAAAAATCTTGTGGTTTCCTGATCCAGCTCCTGTAACCTGGTAAAAATGTCAAAATATCCAGACTGGTCATTTGCACATCACCAGTCCCAAAACAGGGGCATAAAAGTTAAAAAAGTGAGGTTTTTTGACCTTTTGAGGGGTCAAAACTGCTCCAAAACTTCTAAAATCTGGTGCACATGATGTGTAGGCTGAGAGAAATCCAAAAATGAAATTTTTTTCTCCTGGGGATGCTCCATGTGTTTGCATAGAGCCAGTGGTGCTACGCAAATGAGACCAAAAAATTTCAAAAAAAGAAAAATTTCTCCAAATATTCTCAAATTTGGTGGAGATCTTCTCTAAGGGATTTTGATCAACTGATGAGAAGCCTCAGCCAAAAATCCAATGCTGTTATGTCTTTTTTCCCTTTTTAGATTTTGGACTTCAAGGAGGGCTTCCTTCAGTTTGGCACAAGGAAGCTTGTATTTCTTGGCATAATACTTTGTCATTTTTCTTTGCAGCCCTGAGCCTTCATTTTCCTTCATGAGCTTGGCCTCTAGGTGTATACTTGCCCTCTCAAGCCTTGGAGTTGATGCAGTTGGCAAGGTCCCTTTCCTTTAAGAGGTAGCAAACACTTGTCTTGTCCCTCTATGGTATGTGTATGTGAGAGGAGAGATGGTGTTTCTAGAAATGTTTTCATCATGGCTATGACCCTTGGTGTTGTCACCAACTTCTTTATTTTCACTGTGGTCACTATCAGTTACCTCTTGTTCTACTTGATCACTGATTTTCTGACCTTCAGAACCATCATCAACATTATCTTCCTCACTGCCTTCAATATTGTCACTTTGGTCTTTAAATTCATCATCAACCTCTGTACTTACCTCATTTTGACTTTGTTCCTCATTAGTGTCTTCTTCATCAAACTTTGTTTCTGCCTCACTGATTTCTTCTTTTTGTTTGCCAACATTCTGTTCTTCATTTGTGTCTATTTTTTCTGCCCCATCATGACCTTGATCACTTTCACCTTGGTCATCACCTTGTTCACTATTACCACCCATTTCTGCATCTTGGGATGACTCACTTGTATTTTTACCATCATTGCCTCCCTCTGATTTGTCACTTTCCTTATCTTCACTATTGCTGTGCTCTTTTCCCTCATCCTTTGCTTCATTTCCTTCTTGCTCCTCTTCATGGATTTCTGTGTTAGCCCCACTGTCTTCTTCATTTTCCCTATTATTTTCTTTCTCTGTACTGCCGCTATCATCCTCTTGTTCATTATTATCACCGTCATCCTCTTCATTTGATTTATCAATATAAGGGGAAAAATTGGGGTTTGATGGAGACAAAGTGAAAAAGATGATGAGGTCAACTTTGGTGAATGAGGGGTATGGGGGTTAGGGTTTTAGTGGCTTTGGAACTCTTAAGGAGGCCCTTCTCAACTGAGTTTGTAGGCACCTTAACTCACCCACACTTATATGATATCGAACTATTTGCAAGAGGTCATTTAAGCACATAGGTTCATTTTCATATAGGGCCTAGGGTTTACATACCTAGGGTTTTAGCATTCAAATCCATAGAGACCAAAATAAATTTAAAAACTTGATTGGAGACAAGGAAAGGGCATCACTTACCAATTCGTGGCCTTTTCACAAATCCTGGAGGTAGCTTGGAGAGCGAAAATTTGATTTAGGGCAAAGGTTTTTGACCTTGGCACTTTCCAAGAATTTGCACAACACTAGCTATTAGCATAGTGCCACCCTCTTTTTGCGTAGCGCAATGCAAAAATGCATTGTAAAAAACCCCATTTGCGCAGTGCCAGTGGTCTATTAGCGCAACGCCAGTCATTTGCGCAGCGCCACCTCAGCAGAAAATGGGTCAACTTTCATCTTAGTGTTGATGACCTTCCCGATGTCGGATTTGGGCCCGTGATAGCTCTTTGGAAATATATTCAAGTATAGTTGTCATTTGACTCATTGAGAAAGTAATTTTGAAACTCTAGCTATGAGAAAAACTTATTTTCCCAAGGCCCCTGCAGAAGTGCAGAAATTCTACCGTAATACTTGTATTTTTGACATTGCTCCAAAACCATGATATTCGTGTAAAAACTGAAGGAATTTTTTCTTATTGAGACTATATTGGAAAACAAACTCTCTCAATTTTGTCAAATTCATCTTGTTTTGGTTAGAAACATGGTTTAAAGCAAAACTAGCCCTAGGTGTGACACATGGCTTGTCTCTTGGAATGAATTTTTGGAAAATGATGGAGGCATGATGTTTATGAGTGGGTATGGAATTATGCTTGCTGAAATGATCTATAAAATTAATCCTTTTCTCTTTTTCCTCCTTTTCATATCAAACCCTAGCTTAGTTGGAAGAGGAAATTAGGGTTTGGTGTAGGGGATTTAGGACTGCCTTGTAGAGGGAGGGGAATGAAGGGGTTAAGGGTTGTCTAAATTCTTGGGGAAATTTTTGGAGATAGGGATAGATGTTTCAGATGGGGAAAGTAGATTTCAGAGTTGAGGGAAGGGGTCCAAAAGGGAAAAACACAGTCTGATGAAGCGGGGAGCATCAAGGGCATTTTTTATTTGTAAATATGTTAGAAAAGGGGGTGTGACAATTTTTAATATTTTATTAATTAATTTGTTATTTTAAATAAAATAGGAGGAAGTGAGGATTTTGTAAATATCCTTTTATTTAATAAAAGGACATAAGAGAATTTGGTTAGTTAAGGATATGAAGGGATAAGATTCTAGATAATAGGATTTGTTGAGATATTCTAGTGGTGTTGAGATATTAAGGGGATTGAGCATTTAATTAGATCATTTTTAAAATTGTATAAATTAGAAGGCCTCAAAGGCAAATGGGACACTTGAATAGTTGGAGAGTGTGAGAAGTGAGCAAGGGTTTCTCCTTGGAAGCCTTTGGGCAGTTTGTAAGGGCCAATGAAATTGTAAATTAGGCCATGGAAAAATGCTACTTAATTGCTATTCGTGTAATCAATTGCTGAAATTCCTATTTGATGAAGTGCATTCTGGATAGAACTATGGGCAGAATTAATTGGACGTTGGCTCTTAGTAAATCAATATCGATTTATATAAAAACTGAATTGTGGCAATGTCAAACCCAGCGTAGGAATTAAAAGGCTGCATTTCATTTTAAAGAACAGGTTGTGAAGATTGAGCAGCGTTGAATGATTCTGTGTTGAAGAGTAGCAAGAAACTACAGTGAAGGCGTAAGGATCAATTGAGGAAGAAGGAACGAAATCAACTCACAGTTCACTCCACAGACAACATTTCCAAGCTGGGTAAACAAATGAGTTATGGGTAAAGAACGAGTTTAGCTTGGAATTATAAAACAACGTTCAGATAAATAATGAGTTCTGGGTGATCCATAGATTTGCGTTGTAAGTTCACAGGTATGAACTAGTCAGATCCAATTAAATCGATTTCCATTCTGAATTTATGTGTTGGGCACTGACTAAATGGAGATTTAATGTGCTGGATCGAAGCTGATTGCGTTGAATTGTAGAATACTTAATTGCTGGGATCGTTTTACCTATTTGAGTTGTGCGATGTAATCAAATCGATGGAGATCGATTCCAGTCTTAATTATAGTAAATAAATCGAGTTAAAACGCAGACAGTGTTATGGTAAGGTTGTGGGTTGATTCCCATGACATTTTATAATGCAAGTGCAGGTTGATTTGAGTTTTATTAGCGCTGAAGAAGTTTTGGTTAGTGAACTGAATTTGTAAGTTGAGTTCTGATTGAAATCGATTCTGAATAACGACTCTTTTTGTATCTAAATACACTGCCTTAGCGCTGGAAAGGTTGTATAAACACTGGTCTTTAAAACTGTGTGGAGAAATGGAAATTCCATAACAATTACTGAGGTGCAGATGCTGAGATTGCATGGTGAGTAAAGAATGTGGGTATTGCAGGTCTAGGCTTGCATAAGAGGTAAGTTACTTTAAATCGAATTCTGATCAAATATAAGTTGGGAGCGCGGTTATCAAAACAAACAAGTTCGAGTCTTGCTTACATTATGATGCAGTGGTATTAAACACATTAGTGCATTTGTTTTGTGAGTTATAAAAGCCCTATGAAATGGAAATGAGGTATGATGTTTATTGGATGAAAGTTTGTGAGTTTGAATGGAAGTTATGTTGAAAATTTGGGATGATGTGTATTAATCATGGTTTTATAACCATTGTTGTTTTGTGACAAAGAAGCTTCCAAAAGAAGATGAAATTGCCATATATTGAGGTTGATTTGGAAAATTGTTTGAGGCGCATGTTTGTATATGCATGAGTGATAAAGATCCTGGTTATTTGCAGGCTAGCCCTGTGTCATTTTTGGTATCAGAGCTCGGCTCTGTTGAAATGAAAGATGGTTGTTTTCTGAATAAGGACGAAAGGTTTTGTTGAAGAACTGAAATGTATTTTTGAATATATGATGAATGATTGAAAGGAAAATTAGATTTCTAAATCTAATATGCAAACTACACAAGTGAACATGATTGCAGGGAGGAAAAGATCATGCAAGATCTTAAGAGGTGAGATGATTTTTCCGATTTGAAATTTGTAAATGCAGTTTATGGTTGTAGAGAAGATGATGGCAGTGAACCTGGCATTCAGCTAAAGGCTGGATAAAGAGGACAATTGCAGTGTCCTGAAGAAGAAGGTGAGTTGAAGAGATAGCCCAGAGAGAGAGTAGAGGAAAGTGCTCAAAAGGTTCCAGAGGCAGTGAACCAAGTACTTACCAAAATACTGAGTGAGGAGAGCTTGGTGAGGTAAGCGACGGCAGCAGAAGAGATTGCTGTCGTAGAGGCTAGTGCAACTCATGATGAGTGAGAAACTCATGGAGAAAATGATCATGGAGGATCAGAGAAGAGGTTCAGAAGAATGCCACAGAGGTGAGATGACTGATGAAGTCCGAGAAAGAGAGATTGCAGTAATGAAGGTACAATTGCAGGTACTAGAAGAATGGCTGCAAGAGCAGGAAAACCAGAACAGAGGATGGATTTTTCCACTGAAGGGAAAGAGAGTGATTTGGTGAACATTGCAGATGAAGTTGAGGCAAATTGTGATTGCCTTATTGAAAAATGAACTTAGAGTTCTTGAGCCAGAGTTGGAATTTGAAGATTCCACATGTAGATTTGTTCAGAAGGATGTGTTGGAGGAAGCAGTCGAGACTGAAAAGTCTTGTGATTTTAAAACTGATAAGTTGTGTATGTTTGCAGGTAAAGTACAGGGAGATGATCAAGCTTTAGAGTTTGTTCAGGAGAGAGAATTGAATCTTAAGACGGTTCAGATCGATGCTGAGATAGCAAGATCTCAGGAGGAGATGAAGACGAAGGAGTCTACTCAGAATGTTGGGGCAGAAAGAGAAAGACCAGCTGATGATTGGTCAAGAGCTGGTGAAGGTGTTGAGGAGGATGCGCAATCTTGTGAAGCTGTCGCAAGTGTGGAAAGGAGTCTTTCAGGAGATAAGTACTCTGAAGAAGAAGGAAGTGATGCTTTTGCTGTTACAGCACAGGATGTTCATGTGAATGAAAAGGAGATTCAGCTTGAAGAGCTGGTATATGAACCAACAGTTGAGACTGTTGAAACTTGTAATTTTTAAACTGAAGAGTTGTATATGAATGCAGGGATGATATATGACAAATTTTTTTTGAAAAGTGGTGGACAGATAACTGAGTTTATTGCAGAAGTTGAGGATCAGAATTATGTTCTGATGACAGATGAAGAGATGGTGACAACATAAAGTTTGGCTTATGAAAGTATTGAAGATTGCACAGAAAGTTTCTCAAAGGAGATGACAGGTTTATGGCATGAGTTAAGTGTTCTAGAGCAGAGACTAGAAGCACAGAGGGTAAGTGTTCAGAATATAAAGACAGAGATGAATGGAAATAAAGAGGTTCCAGAACACAGAGGTATTCTCGAAGAAGATGACGTCGAGGAGAGACTAACTGATAGTCTCAAGAATGATTGGGATCAGCATACTGAAGTGATGACAGTGGGAATTAAGGCACTGAGGTTTTATGATTTTTATTCTAACAAGTGTTTTGTGAATGCAGATATTGTTGCAGGTACTGGAGAATATTTGACTCAGTCGAGTAGTCAAATGAAGGGAGAAGAAGTTTTCTGTTCCAGAAGACAAGAGGGCATGGATTACCGGGTGGCAGTCAGAACAAAAACAAGAAAAGAAGCAAGAAGTCAGCAAGTGACAGTACAGATAGAGAAAGTAAAAATTGAGCAAGCCGTCTTAGCTCAGCAGGCAGCAAGAAATCAACAGCCGGGAGATTTATTGGACCGAGAGATTGAAAGTATCAGAAGACTGATGACGAAAGAATCCCGGAAGAGACCAGCAGTAGTAAGACAAAAGAGAAGCAACAAAAGAAAGACTGTAGCAGACTTGGAAGGTAGAGCAAGTGGAGCACTACAACACAAAATATGGAAACCTGGAGAACAACAGCAGATAACAACAGCAGTAAAGCAATTGACAAGCAAGGAAAGATTACAAAATAAAATTTGGGATCCAGGAGGAAATAATTATCCAGACTTATGACCAGGTGGTCATGAATTTTCTTACATGGGGAGTCTGATGCAGGAGCATCAAGGGCATTTTTTTTATTTGTAAATATGTTAGAAAAGGGGTTGTGACAATTTTTAATATTTTATTAATTAATTTTTTATTTTAAATAAAATAGGAGAAAGTGAGGATTTTGTAAATATCCTTTTATTTAATAAAAGGATATAAGAGAATTTGGTTAGTTAAGGATATGAAGGGATAAGATTCTAGATAATAGGATTTGTTGAGATATTCTAGTGGTGTTGAGATATTAAGGGGATTGAGCATTTAATTAGATCATTTTTAAAACTGTATAAATTAGAAGGCCTCAAAGGAAAATGGGACACTTGAATAGTTGGAGAGTGTGAGAAGTGAGCAAGGGTTTCTCCTTGGAAGCCTTTGGGCAGTTTGCAAGGGCCAATGAAATTGTAAATCAGGCCATGGAAAAATGCTACTTAATTGCTATTCGTGTAATCAATTGCTGAAATTCCTATTTGATGAAGTGCGTTCTGGACATAACTATGGGCGGAATTAATTGGACGTTGGCTCTTAGTAAATCAATATCGATTTATATAAAAACTGAATTGTGGCAATGTCAAACCCAGCGTAGGAATTAAAAGGCTGCATTTCATTTTAAAGAACAGGTTGTGAAGATTGAGCAGCGTTGAATGATTCTGTGTTGAAGAGTAGCAAGAAACTACAGTGAAGGCGTAAGGATCAATTGAGGAAGAAGGAACGAAATCAACTCACAGTTCACTCCACAGACAACGTTTCCAAGCTGGGTAAACAAATGAGTTCTGGGTAAAGAATGAGTTTAGCTTGGAATTATAAAACAACGTTCAGATAAATAATGAGTTCTGGGTGATCCATAGATATGCGTTGTAAGTTCACAGGTATGAACTAGTCAGATCCAATTAAATCGATTCCCATTCTCAATTTATGTGTTGGGCGCTGACTAAATGGAGATTTAATGTGCTGGATCGAAGCTGATTGCGTTGAATTGCAGAATACTTAATTGCTGGGATGGTTTTACCTATTTGAGTTGTGCGATGTAATCAAATCGATGGAGATCGATTCCAGTCTTAATTATAGTAAATAAATCGAGTTAAAACGCAGACAGTGTTATGGTAAGGTTGTGGGTTGATTCCCATGACATTTTATAATGCAAGTGCAGGTTGATTTGAGTTTTATTAGCGCTGAAGAAGTTTTGGTTAGTGAACTGAATTTGTAAGTTGAGTTCTGATTGAAATCGATTCTGAATAACGACTCTTTTTGTATCTAAACACACTGCCTTAGCGCTGGAAAGGTTGTATAAACACTGGTCTTTAAAACTGTGTGGAGAAATGGAAATTCCATAACAATTACTGAGGTGCAGATGATGAGATTGCATGGTGAGTAAATAATGTGGGTATTGCAGGTCTAGGCTTGCATAAGAGGTAAGTTACTTTAAATCGAATTCTGATCAAATATAAGTTGGGAGCGCGGTTATCAAAACAAACAAGTTCGATTCTTGCTTACATTATGATGCAGTGGTATTAAACACATTAGTGCATTTGTTTTGTGAGTTATAAAAGCCCTATGAAATGGAAATGAGGTATGATGTTTATTGGATGAAAGTTTGTGAGTTTGAATGGAAGTTATGTTGAAAATTTGGGATGATGTGTATTAATCATGGTTTTATAACCATTGTTGTTTTGTGACAAAGAAGCTTCCAAAAGAAGATGAAATTGCCGTGTATTGAGGTTGATTTGGAAAATTGTTTGAGGCGCATGTTTGTATATGCATGAGTGATAAAGATCCTGGTTATTTGCAGGCTAGCCCTGCGTCATCTAGTCTTAAAAAGTGTCAAATTGTGGCAATAGACTAGGTTTTGTAGAAAAATGATGAATTTGAGGGATAGGAATGATGGGAAGTGTTTATGAAGGTATATTAAGGATAGGAGGAGGTGTAAGAGCATCAAGATACAAGCCTTGTTGATGTTTAACCATGGAGGTCATGAAACCAAGAAAAATGCCCTTGAAAACCCTAGATGGACAATGGAGGAGTTAGGAAAAACAAAATAGAGGGCTGAGGCCAAAGGTGGCAACACATAGTGATAATGAGTGG
This sequence comes from Pinus albicaulis, assembly GCA_034641835.2. NCBI lineage: Eukaryota > Viridiplantae > Streptophyta > Pinopsida > Pinales > Pinaceae > Pinus > Pinus albicaulis. The sequence goes on from CM076575.1 coordinate 95,449,725, forward strand.
TATGAGCCCATGACGGGTCCTTTGGGAGTAGTGAGTTGACCTTGACATGATGGGATGATGAAATAGTGAAACTTTACCCTAAGGATAATGAAGGCGGTGAGATTTCTAGAACTCACAATGTTCATGAACTTTGTTTCTAGAAATCTAGAACCGATACTTAATCATCTTTAGATAGTGAAAATTATGGATGACTAACAGAAGGGATATCTTCTAGACTTAAAAGTGGTTTTGATGTTACTTCTGTGTTTACACTCACAATCTCAAAAATTAAAGAAATGATAACATGTGCCATACAAGCCAAGTCAACGCACAAGTCAACCAACAAAAAAGGAGCCAAAGGTGAACCAAGCGAGCAAGGAAATTAACGGAGCATATATTTTGCCTCATAATTTGATTCTTCGATAGAAAATCATGAGGAAATAATGATATAACATTATCTTATGTTATTTTTAGTCTCTGTCGAGTAGGATAGGTTCGTAAGTCTCTAAACAATTATTTGAAATAGGTTATAAATATACCTCTCTGTGCGATGAAGATAAACTTGATTATTGTTTTAAAGCACTCTTGATCATTGTTATTTCAAACTTGTTTTCCCTATGCATTACATTCAAATAAGTGTGTAGATTCTGTGATTTCTGTTTGCTTACAACTCATAGGAGGGCCCCTTGATAGCTGTAATATTTTAATTTTGTTTTAAGTAATAAATCAATTTTCTCATTTCAGTTCTGTAGCATTAGAATTAACCTCTCAGTTCATATTCTATTTGCAGTAGATGCTTATGAACAAAGATAAAGTTTATTGTTAAGTTTATTTGAAGTTTTTTTCATATATTTAAGCACTTTGTTGTGGTGTTATCACCAAAATCGTACTTGATTGGCTGTTGATCATACAACTTCAGTGTAATTGTTTCAAACCACTTCTGACTGAAGCTTAGCCTCTTCAGTATGAGAGGGCTCTCTAAAGGGGGGTTTATGATTTAGATAATGATAAATATAGATGGCTAACTCTATGAATTATGTCTTGGTTTTGTATGTTTGCAGGTTGAAAAGATGAAGGCTTGCTACCATTGGGCTATGGAGTCAGTGACAGGGATAAAGATGACAAAGGCTCTCCTTGTGGAAGCTGAGGCATGTAGATACTCAAATGAAAGTAGAATACACACACACATGGTTTACTCAATATATAAATGTTTAAAGGAAGTCAGAGCACGAGACATGAATTCTGAGTAATGAACATTAAGATACTGAATGCAGGACATTGAGAAAGATAACCAATAGTTTAGTGCTCGAAAGGAAGTCAGAGCATGATAAGAAAGAATTCTGAGGAATAAAACATTAAAATATTGACATAAAATAATAATATACATAGGGTTCATGAAAGTATCAAATGAATCTCAGGTGAAGGAAGAAACCAAAGCCATTCTCCATTACTGATCAAAAACCTGTTTACAATAGCAGTAGTCAGCCATAACATATCCCATCACTTTCTAACTATAAAACTAAGTCCTTTATGGAATTAGGACTCATACAAATTATTTTCCACCTTGATAGCCTTGGAATCCCACCTTAGAGACCTATTTCAAATATGATTAGCTCACTTGGAGACTTCCTAGGGATATTTCTATTTTGCAGAGTTTGAATCCAAAAAGGACTCTTATTTCAGTAAATAGCTCAAAAAATCCATTTAATAACCCCTATCAACTTCAACCAACTAACTTGCTGAGTGTGATAGAGTGCTGATGTATCATTATTCCATGTGAATGATGAGTTGGACCTCCTCCAAGTTGAATTTTTCACCATTTTTCACAAATATGGCTAGTGAAAATTTTGAAAAAATAGGCCTCCAAGATGAGTGTATAATTTCCAAACCCTGATGAGTTTGCAGAAACTGAGAGAGGTTTTTGTAGCTGGGTAGATGATTAACAAAAACCTCAATCCAATTTCCAATTTTTTTTTTCATTTGGCCAAAAAATGAACAAATGAACTTGAAGTTGATTGCAAAAACAATCATGTACAAGAAAGTTTCGTAACAGCAGTTTCGTAGCGAATTTAATTTATCAATTTCTGCCACCTCCTAATGAATTTTCAGAAACTGAGAGAGGTTTTTGTATTTGGGTCTGTGATGAAGAAAAAAATCTTTCATATTTCCAAAATTATTTTTCAGTTTCTCATAAACATTAAAAAAATTTCGCTACGAAACATGACAGTTTCGTAGCATTTTTCCGTTCTTCAAGCCCAGGCATGTTATGAAACTGCTGAAAAGTGATGAAATTATAGATTTTTTGTGTAATTCGAAAAATAAACCTCATAAATTCCAAAACCTTGCTTCTAACATTCCATTAGCCTTAAAAACCTTAAACCAACTCACCTTATGATCTTTGAGGCAATTCTTCCTCATTTATGATGGCTTGAGCTATGGGCTCTTCAAGCGTTGTTATTTTTAGACCTTTGTTCTGCAATTCATCATGGATTAATTCAAGATGATCCTGGAGGTCCTTAACCTAATTTCACAACCTTCTGTTAGTAGACTGCAATTGCAAATTCATCCTTCTGACATGTTTGATTTCTTTCCTCAATGGCTGGGTCAATTTTAGTAAGTGTTGTGTGTCATCTAAAGTCTTAGAATCACTATCAACAAATGTCCTTTTGAAGATTTCCACATCTGTTGGGTCTTCATTGATCAAATTCAAATCTGCTGGTTCATATGTCAAACATTGTCAAGCCTTATTTGTCCTTCTTTTTTCTGCCATGGTTTCTTTAATGTCTTCACAACCTCGCTTGATAATTTGCAAGCTCGCTTGATAGTGTTCAGCCTCACTTGATAGTGTTCAACCTCACTTGATCAGTAATATTTGTAAACCTTTGAAAACACTAGCCATTGTTTTGGCTCAATGCAATAGCTCTCCAGAGCTCAATATCCCATAAAGGAGGAATGAAGAATGAGAAATGATTGAATTAGGAAATATTTTGAAGTTTTGATGTCTTCTCATGACTCAATGATGACTCATACATACCTAAAATGATGATGATGACCTCAGACCTAACCATGTACTTTGATTTTATCCCTCTATGACTCGAATGGCATCTAACTTACCCTTTCCCAATGATATTTTGACACCTAATAGCTAATCTGATAAGACATACAAGAAATCATGCTTTCGTAGCGTATCTAGTGTAAATTTGACTGTTTTCGCTACGAATCTATCAACAGTTTCGTAGCGAAAAGTGAATTTTCTCAGTTTGTTTCGCTACGAAACTATGGTTTCTTGGCTTTAAAGAAATTTTTGGTAAATAAACCTTGGAAATTGAAATCTGTCAGAAAATCATGATTGATGTAACATGAGAGGATTTGAATGAGGGTGAGTTTAGACCTTAGGATAGACTAATTAAAAATTTTCTTTGACCAAGTAATGAAAAATGAATTCTATGACCTTACCTTTGACACATGAACCTCTAGGAATTTGTCAAATGATGCTTCATTTTTATGAGTGATAACAGTGTGAATGAAGAAAAGGATTGTCGTGCACATGTATATTTTAGAGTAGGATTAATTTGATTTCAAATTGCAATCATAAATAGAATGCTTTCAACGTTTTATTAGTATGACAATGTGACAGTGTGAGATTTGGTTGTCCCAAGTGCGACATTTTGAATTCAAACTTAAGATTTAATTCATTTATGTTAGTAAGGATTTAATTTTAATTTGTTGGTGTGGAGAAGATTTTCATTTTATTATTAAAATTAGTTTCCATTCCTGTTAAAGTGTGAAGTAGATTTAGATTTAATTTTAGTTTGTGTGAAGATTTAATTTATGCAAGTGTGATTTATTTTTGCAAGAGTAATAGTCTTTTTCCTTTGAATAAGTTTTAGATAAAAACATGTGCATGAAACATCATAATCCAATTTCAAAATTATTCACCTAATAATAAGTCCTAGCACAAACAATGCATTTACACTTCATTATTTTACAAGTTCTGGTTGATAATTTATGAAGTACTTTAACATAAATTCAATTACCAAACAACTTCTTAAATGGTAGTACTTCATGTTTAATAAAATATCTCACCTCTCTAAACACCACATCTTGGTTGTACACAATCTTCCTTATTTCTGGGTTCCAAAGCTTATAATATTTTAAACCATCCTTATACCCAATAAATATGCACCTTTCAGATTTACTATCCAACTTGGTTCTTGGAACATGTACATATGCATCACAGCCAAAGACCCTCAAATGTGAAAGAGAGGGTTTCTTACCAGTCCATACCTCATGTGGAGTCTTACCCTCCAACGTTGATGAAGATGATCTATTAACTAGGTAACATGTAGTCTCCATTGCTCCTGCCCAGAATTCTTGTCCTAACTCGACACCACTGAGCATGATTCTTGCCTTTTCCATCAATGCCTTGTTCATTATTTCTGCAAATAAATTTTTGTAAGGTGTGTATGGAGTAGTATTTTACCGTATTATACCATAGTTCTTACATAACTCTTCAAATTCTTTCTTGAAAACTCTCCACCATTATCTGTCCTCAACACCTTTAAATTATTTTCTGTCTCATTTTCCACTAGAGCCTTAAATTCATTAAATCCTTCAAAGACTTCAGATTTATTCATGAGGAAATATATCCATCTATTCCTCGAGAAGTCATATATAAATTCCAAATAGTACATATATTTACCTAGTGATGGAACCAACACAGGTCCAAACACATCACTGTGCACAAGCTTGAATATCCCTTTCGCCCTCTTAGCATCAGAGGCGAAACTCACCCAATTATTCTTCCCATATTCACAATGTTCACATAAATAGAAATCTGGAGAGAACTTAGACATACCTTCTACCACACCATTACAATGCAGTATTTTAAGGCCTTCCTCTCCAATATGTCCAAGCCTTTGATGCCATAGCATGGTATTTTCTCTAGATACCACTAGGATTTCTGCTCCACTTTCAAGAACCACAAAACTATTGCACCTATCAATAAAAGTGCTACGAAAAAGCTTGCATATATTTCCAATATGAGATCCCCACATCAATACCAGTGCTTTCGAACCATCTTGTAGGTATCTTTCTCGAACACTATTTTTAGACATTCATCATCCATCTTGCTTACAAAAATCAGATTTCTGGCCATTGCAGGAATATGCGGAACACCACGAAGTGTTCTAATCCTTCCACCTTGGAGCTTCAACTTTAATTTTCCACGTCCGATAATTTTTACCTTCCTGTCATACCCTAGGAAGACATCACTCCCATCATATTTCTCATACTCGCATTACCACTCCCTATGGAGAGTGAAGTGAAAGGATGCACCTGAGCCAATTAACCATGCCTCATGATCTACATGTGTACCTGAATAAGAAGCCAAGTACACATCCACACCTTCATCTGAGGTGGTTTTCGCCTTTGCTGAAGGATAATCATCATATCCCTTTCCTTTCTCAGGAGATTTTGGTCTACAATCCTTTTTGAAGTGCCCTTCCTTTCCACATTTCCAGCACACCTTTACAGGTTTTGATGAAGATTTAGATCTCCCTCTCCATTTACATCTCCCACTCGAGGAATTATTTTTGCTTTTGTTATGGGACCGTCCTCATATAGACAAGGGATCTCCATTCTGGCCCTCTATATTTTTTTTTCTCAATGCCTCTGATAGGAAGGATGAGAAAATTTCATTGAACTTCAAGTAGTTTTATTTCTACCTATTGAAACAACCGTACTATCCCAATAATTTGGTAGAGAACACAACAAACTGATGCACTTATCTTCATCTAAAATTTTAATATCAACAGATAATAACTGGCTTACCACAATATTAGAGGCATTCAGATGCTCTGTGACCGAGCCTCCATCCTGCATCCTCAGGTTATACAATTTTTTCCATAGGAAAAATTTGTTCACCAGATACTTATATTGGTACAATGTCCCTAAATTTTCCCACAAAGCCTTCACCATAGCTTCCCAAGATACATTCAACAATACTGAATCTGAGATACATAACCATATTGTGTTTTTTAGCTTTCCAATCAAGATTTTCCCAGTCTTCATCTAACATTTTCGTTGGTTTAGTACTCGGATCTACCACGATCCTTGGTTTTTATCCACTAGCAGATACTACTTCTTGAGCTTCCACAACTCAAAAATATGAGCATTAAATTTATAGATCTCTATATTTCCACTGCTCACCATCTTATTTCACCTCAAGAATCGATCTCGCAGATATCCCACTGAATAGGGTTTACCATAGGCCTGAGAAAAACCCCTTAGCAACAAATGCATACCCTTGAAGCCAAAACAAATTTGATACGAAATGTAGGTTTAAATCCTATACAAAAATTACCTGCAAATGAATTCTTGAAAAGAATAAAATAAATAATGGTTAGAACATAAAAATGAAACACATATATAAAGATATTTTCCCCTGGATCCCAAAACTGGGACCACCAGATTGATTTTTCATTATATTCCTTTCAATTTTACAACACACATATATATACATGCCGAAGCATTCATAAACCCCAATTCATTAACCTTGGATTAGAACATAAATTTAGTTCCATTCACTGGATCTACAAAATACCATGGACAAAAAACCATCATGCCCAAAAACATGCGCAAAACTCATGCACAAAACCATATGCATGTCCCCCCACCTAATATAAGGTCCAATTTTTTTTTCCCAAGGTGAAACCCCAGAACCCGTGGAGGGTGGCTACCACCCCCCTAGAAATCCTTCGACAGCGAGGGGGGGGTGTGCCCCCCTGTGACCCCCTTGTTGTGCCCAATGCAACGAAAGGGGGTTGATGCGAGGATACTTGTGGAAATAATATAACACACACCCAAAATTTATATCCATGAAACTGGACAGTAACAATAGGGTTTCTAGGGTCATCAAATTTAATGGGTATTTTCCTCCCTAAAATGAGATCAGGAAGTTTCCCTAAAACATGGACTGTAGGAGGGTCTTTTGATTTCCTGCAAGACTTCTTAATAAATAAGTATTTAATGGTTTTAGCATAAAACAATATTTCTCTAAGAGCCTATAGGAGAGGAATTTTTATATATAATTTTTTTAGTTCCACAAGAGGTAAAAATTAGGATGTGTAGGTGATTTTACTATAGCCAATCTCTCAAAGAATGGGGGAGAAATGTCTATAATCTCAATAGGTTCCTATTTTCTGTTGGTTTGTTGGATGGCTCTACTTCAGTAATGATTCCAATAGGATGGGATTTTTCTGTCATTGACTTCTCCTTAGTGAGTTTAGAATTTTTTGATTTCTCTTGATTTTTTTAGTGTTCATCTGGAAAGATGGTTCTTTTAGACCTCAACAGTAGTGTGTTACATTCTAAGGAAGAAGGGGGATTCGAAGTTTCCAGAATTTCAAAAAATTGCACATGTCTATTATTTGGATTTGTGTTGCAACTAAGTTTGCAAGGAGTTGTTGCTCTGTGATCTCGTGTCCAATCACATCACCAAACAGAGAAAATAAGACCAATAACACAATGAGAAAGCTCCATTCCCGAATGATCAATCATGCAACAAAGAACCAGTTCTATGCTATAAAGAAATGAAAACACGTCTGACCTCCTCGCAGGTTCCAGAAGGGTTTTGATTTCAATGTAGATCTTGTGCTCCACTCGAGCGATCTACCACATCCGCACCTGATCTCTTATCCCTTCACACAATCATAACTGAACATAGAAGATAGGTGATATTCCTTGGAAGAACGTTGGATCAAAAGAAATAAAATCGACCATAAAATATGCTTAATACACATTCACATAAGGGAAGGAACATAAATTTCCATTGATCATAAAATAAATTAAAATTCTTATACCTTTGCCTCAAAGCTTCCTCTCCTCTAGCTTTTTAGGATGGTACCCTCTCCCAATACAACATATCTCTCAACCTATAGTTTGGATACTTTCCCCTCACACCCTTTCCTCTTGGTGAGACTGTATAGGCTCATTCCATCCTTTGGGCGAATGTATCTAGACACATAGGGGCCTGAGAAGTTAGGAAACGCCTATAATAATGGAACCCTATCCAAATCATACAGAAGTGGGTCAATTTTATCTCCTTGGGAATCAAAAACTATAGAAACCTTTTTCACAATTATGATATTTTTCTCAATTAGCTCAACTATGAAATAATTATTATCTCATAATTATAATATTTTGGAAAATTAATTATGAGAAATTGATCAATCATGTAATTCAACCCTTTTATCATGGGATAAACCTCACATAAATAAAATAAAAGGTGAAAATGGATGCATTTTAGTCAAATAATTGATGTAAGTTGACACTGGGTTTTTTCTCACAATAATGGAGTGGAAAATAGGATTATAACAGATTCCCCTTAATGCATGAGGTCAGAAAATAAAATGATGGAAAAAATGCATTACAATAATACTCAAAGCTCAAAATGGGAGGAAGGAGCCAAGAATATGAAGTTGGATTAGAGGAACTCAAGTGCTAAAGTGTCGACTATGTTAATCAAATCCCTGATGTGGGCATACCCATGCTTGGTCATACCGAGATAATAAACATGGCTGCCATAAAATACATTGTGGATCCATGGCATGAAATGATATAACATGGCCACAGATACATACATAGTAGATCCATGTGACTCAACAGATAGAGCATAGCCACCAACAAATACTATGTGAATCTATGTCACAGTATACATCGGTAGAAATATGGATACATGACAGACATGGAAGTGTCTCAAGATAGTCCTCAAAGTACATAAATGATACATAACTACAACCCATCTTGGGAAGGATGCCATATAAAATTTAGATGTCCCTAACCTAGGTTATTAGACATAACCCAGATGGTACGAATCTACACATGCGAATAAATGTGTTGAGGTCGAACATGGTATAAATAATTTGATTACCATCCAATGAGGAAAACCAGTAACATACACGAGGGAATCCACCAATGAGGAAAATATACTCCAAGTTACCTAGTATATCCCAATAAGTGTGAATAAATGAGTTGACGTCAAACACCGGTGAACTCGAACAATCAGGGGCCAATGATGTAAACCCACTATCGATCACAAGGAAGCATGCCATTGAGGTCTTCAATCTCCAAGGTACTATCGGTTCATAGATCAAGCTCTTGGATAATGAGTTGAAGTTGACAAGAGAAGATCCATCGAAGGAGGGACTTATTGTATCCCCCATAAATCGACATGGAATAAACCAGGATGATGTCATGTAAGGATAAAGTCATGAAGTGATGAAGTAGAACTGACATAGGGATGGCCAACTGAAAAATGTCAACAAAATACTGTAGATGGTCGACGTAGGCTAAGACTTCCCTTGAAAACGCCACAAGAGTGACTTGGAAACATGAATAATGAGCAACAAGTGATATCATGCAACGACGCAGGAGGCATCGAGGCATGCTCCATATGACTAACAGAGTAACCAACCAGAGGAGTAAAGAGACTCATATGGATGGTATGAATCCTAGGTAAGCTAAAACCTAACTTTGAGATAATTAAGAAAACATGTGCCATGTTCAAGGGAAAAGCGACCAATGTTGCCATTTTGATGACTAATGGAAATAAATTTTCCCTCCCTTCTCTTTTATAAGTTCCTTTTTTCGTAAATTTGTCCCCCAAGCCCGAAAAAAAGATAAAAGTATACAAAGGGGAACCTCCTAGCCAGAATATACTAAGGTATTCCTTTTTTCGTAACTAGTCTATCCCAGTCCAAAAACTTATCGGTAGACAGAACTTCAAGTACTTTAATGAGTGTGAAGTAGACAAATTCACTCGACAATATTTTCTAATTTAAGGAGTATGAAAAGAGCTTAAAGGAAACTCCTCTTGGAGTAACACGTGGTATAATGGATAACAACTGGTTCCGGTAATGGTGGAACTGCTCATGACATAAAGAGGACAAGATCATGGCTAATAGGAACACTCATTGCCCTAGTTACTCCAAGAAAGGGTAAAAAACCAAGTGAAAGCGAATGGTAGGCCAAGAAGGTGATGATGATGGAATAAAGAATCTAAGGCTCAAACTGCAAAAGTAGGATAATAAAAGTGGTAATCACAAGGGATAAAGTGTGGAATCCTACTAGGGTATGGCTAGAAATATGACGAAGAAGAGGACATGAGGCTCAAATTCTAGGTCATGGCGAGGCACAAGGAGGCATTTTGAAAAGGCAATAAAAATGACTACATGGACACCAATTCAACAAGAAGGTGCTAACTAGGGTATCCATGAGCATGTAGGCTCTACCGCTAGGATACAACATGCATACAAGAAATGGAAAAAGTTACAACTTGACGGGGTCGGACCTAAGGCATAAAAATAGTGCTGAAGGTCAAAATGCAATATCAGCCAAAATGAACTACCCCTATATGCATGTAAAGGAAACGTACATAAGGTCTAATGGATGTTGTTACACCATTTTTTGGTCATCTAACCTATTACCATTAGATGGACCCAAGTACACCATGTAAGACCAATTTTACCCTAAGTAAAATTGCCTTCACTATGTTAAAATAACTTAATAAACCACATTTATTAAGTTGTTTATGGTCTAAACAGGAAACCCCAAAAGGAAATATTAAACAAACCTATATTTGTTTGATTTTCCTCATGGAATAATTAATTAAACCATAATTTAATTATTATTCCTAATCATGTTTAACTCAAAACAAAGAAATTAATTAGATAAACCTTTATTTATCTTATTATTTTCTAGGAATAATTATTTAAATCTTATTTAGATAATATTCCTTGTTAAATATGACCAAATCACCCACAAATAATTAAATAAATCATTATTTATTTAATTATCTTTCAACCACTTCCTTAAATAATTAAATAAATCATTATTTATTTGATTATCTTCTAACCGCTTCTTTAAAAAGATAAATAAATCATTTATTTATTTATTTTTGACAAATCAAGGGATTTGACCCAAGTCAAATACCTTTTCCCTCCAACAAATATAATAAAATATTCCATAAAAAGTGGATCTAGATTTGGTTAACCCATGCACCAAGATCTAGAATGACCCAATATTTTGTTATAAATAGGAGGGTTTTTCCTACCATTCTTCACTTTTTGTTGCCTATTAGATCACTCTGGATCTATACACTTGGTCACCATTTTCTGCCATTTGCTGTGTGAGCTCCCTTTGAGTTCCATTCTTTGTGTGGGTTTTCTACACCAACAAGAGAGAGAAATCTTAGATCTGAAGTGCTGAGGACTTCCAAGAAACCATCCCACTGAGGAGAATTGGATACGCCTTCTTGTTTTCCTCCCAGGTGCCCAATTAATATAAAAATTCTTTCAAAAATTGTTCTAGTCTTGTCTATTGGTATATGGAGCAAAACCTTGTTTTTTCTGCTTAATGTCTTTCCATGCATAGATCTGGTTTTTGCAGCTCTTTTATGTTCAACTAACCGAAGATCTGAAGATATTGGCAGCCACTTTTGTTGTTAGGGCTATTAGCTATGCGTAGCTAAAGAGGTCCTTTTTCGTACACTTCGACAAAGGATTCATACTAACAAATGGCAACTCCACACGGGTTTTAAATTACGACCGCTGTCGTTTTTCATATTCCTGCATATCCAGCTACTTCAGACCCTAGGGTTTCTTTTCAGCTTTTTGTTTTTCCTATTTTGATGAATTTTTTTCTCACATAAAACCCTAAAACATTAAAATTTCTAACTTCCGCGTGTTTCTGGCCCCATTGCGGAGGTGACAGACATCAGCCGCAGCTGAGACGACATTTTTTTTTTTCTGAAATTTGCCGCTGAGAGTGCCGGAAGTGCAGGTCACACTTTTTGGCCCAAAAACTGCGACCTGAAGCTTCAGGTCGCAGAAAAAAGCCCCAAAACTGCGACTGGAGCGAAAAACAGGTCAAAATCTGCGACCTGGACATTTTTTTGCTGTTTTTCTGAAATTTTTTTGGGTTTTTCTGAAGCTTCTGTCAGGGTTTTCCAGCCTCTGTCTCAGCCTGTTTCGACCTGTTTCTGATCTGATTTTGCTCATCTAAGTGGGAACCTAGCCCCCTAAGGCTTCAGTACCCTCCACTTTTGGTGGAAGAGTTTTAGCTGTTTCAGGTGTTTGATTTTTCAGAGTTTCAGCCTTCCCTTTTTCAGATCTGATACCTCATCCTCAGATCCCTTTAAATCAGCTTTTCTTCCTTTCAAATCACCTCTTATAGTTTTTTTTGGACCTCCCTTTAGGAACTCCTCCCTGTCCCTTCCGCTTTTTGCTGATTTCCTCCTTTTTCCAGCCACCCTGCCTCTGCCTCTTGGCTATGATCTGCACCTCTTTTCAGCAGCTTTCTCCTTTAGATCCCTGTCCCTTTTGACCCTAGATCTATTGGCCTCTTTTTAGTGTGTTTTGATTAGATTTTTTCCCTCTTTTAGATTAGTTTTGAGAGACCCGCCTTTTTGGGTTGACTCGATGCAATAGTAGCTGTTAATTTTCTGTTATTTCAGCATTATGTACTATTCTCTGCAGATTTATTTTCAGTTACGCAGCACACTTTTTCTCTTGCTCTCAAAACGAAAAGGGTTTAAAAATTAAAATTAACGCACGCCACACACTCACCCTAAGCGAAGAAGAGCCTGGTTTACATCGCCAGGCAAAGAATTTAAAATCAATTGACACAGCACGTATCTGTCCTTGTTTCGACATTGTAATCACTTGATTCTGCCCCTCCGTGCCCTTGTGGTCGCTCTTCTTCCCCTTGTGCTTTGTTTGTGTTGTCATCATTGCGCCCCTAAGGCGCACTTCCCAGAGACTTCTTGGCCTTCACCCTCAGTTTCCGATCGATCAACCTGCTTCGTCCCGCCGTCGTCGAGCCAGTCCTCCTCCAAGTCCGCACTCCGACTCCTCTTCTAATTCTTTGGGTTCTCCTTTTCCTTCTGGTTCTCCCCCTGTCACCTCCACTATGTATGGTCCAGGGCCTAACACTAGCGAGAATCTCGGCCCTAATGCCGGGACTACTACTAGCGGAACCACCACAGGAACTACCTCGGCTGCACCCTTGCTCCCCTTCTTGGCAGGCCTCAGCCTCCCCGATTTGGACCGGTTGATAAACGACCCTATACACCATGACGCTAGTTGGCCTGCTATGCTGACAAAGCTCCCTTCCAACATCCCAAAGTTTGAAGGTCGTGCTGGAGAAGATCCTTCAAATCATGTTCGATCTTTCCACATGTGGTGTTCTTATACCTCCATTACTGATGACTCTGTTCGTCTTAGATTGTTCCAATGCACGCTTACAGGCGAAGCTTCTAAGTGGTATGTTGATCAGCCCACTTCCTCCCATACCACCTTTGCAACTCTTGCCCGGGCTTTTTTATCTTACTTCCAGCTTCCCCTTCGTTATGACACCGGTATCGAACTCTTGACTTCCTTCAAGCAAACCTCTTCGACCCGCCTTTCTACCCATGTCCAGGAATGGCGAAGAAGACGGAGCCTATGTCAATCTCCTACCTTCGAAGACCGTGTCTACATGGACTGGTTCCTTAGATCTCTCTTGTCCCCTATCGGGAAAGATGTCGCATCACATTTTCCTCAAACCGAAGAAGATGCCCTCCAAATGGCATTAAAATATGACTTGATCTACGCTCAGACAGGTTATGATCCTACTGTCCTACCTGATCTCCCCCTACCCGGTGATGCCCATACACCGGGGGCACCTCATGCCGCCGGCCGTATCGTTGGATCTATCTCTCATCCCTCCACTCAACCTCTCATGAGCTATGGTTTTCCTGGGAGAGGGGGCACCACTTCCTTCACTTCTCCCCCTCCCGGTAGCACGCATCCAGGATTCGGTACGCCTCATCCTTTTGCCCAACCTCCTGCTTACCTCAATGTTGCCCAACCGAACCATTACCCTTATCCACAAAATTTCGGTGCGCCGTGCCTCCTCCAAGATATGCGCTTTTCGCCTCTCGTTGAGCCTCAAAATTGTGCTTTCCTTCACTTCATTTTACCTCATTTTCCCTTTTCCATTGCTATCTTAGAGCCAATTGATCAATAAATATAGTTAAAATTACTTCTAGAATGATTTACATGACTGACTTGTTAAATTTTGTGATTTTTTCCGTTGTTAAGCATTTTGACCGGAACTAGCTGCAGAATGCAGACATTCCATAGCTAATCGTCGATTCTGCAGCTGCCTTCATGTTTGAGTATATTCCAGGTGGCCTCTTGAGAAAAACCGCATATGAGCATGATCCACGTCATGTCTACATGGTTCGTTGCTCATCATGGAGGAAGAAATGAATTCTGGGTATGGTTTTGAACGTGGGGAACACATTTAGGAAGGAAGACTCCTATTAGATCGTCTCTACCCGTATGTCTTTTCTCCTTCACGCAGCCACCTCAAAGACTCCTAAGATGATTTGGATAAGGAAGACATCATTCCTGAATTATTGTAATTATTGTTACTTGCATTTACTTTATAAACTCTTGAGTAGGCCGAGAGCTTAGTTAGAGATTTTGTATTAGATTTGCTGCTAGATTTTGTGAAAACTCTGTGTTACGTCTTTGAAGACACAGAGCATTATGTTCAAACTATTGCATCATTAATGGAGCAGACAAAATTATCTTGAAGGCGTGATTTAATTTGGAGTTGAATGCCGTCAAGTGGTAGAGGGCCCCTGCCCCTTGCACGGATTTCTTTTGCGTAAACTAGATAAGTTTTTCCTAGCTGTCTTTACGTTCTGCATTTGAATTGGTAATTGTTTTGTTTTTATCTACTGTAGTCGTACTCATTCTAGTTCTTCCATAAGAAGACACTCTTCCAACAGACTAAAATGGTGAATGTTTAATGACTATGGTATTGTAGGATAGGAGTTAAATTTGTATTTGTTTTTAACTAGCTACTGTAGTCATATTCGTTCTAGTTCTTCCACAAGAAGACACTCTTCCAACATTAAATGATGAATGTTGAATGACTATAGTATTGTAGGATTAGGAGTTGAATTTATAGTTGTTTTAACTAGCTACCGTAGTTATATTCATTCTAGCCTTTCCACAAGAAGACACTCCTCCCAACTGCATTATAATGATGAATGATGAATAGCTATAGCAATCGTAATGAAGGTAGTTTTTGCTATTCACTATCACAGCTTACACTTGTTCTAATCACTCTTCCACAAGAAGAAACTCTTCCAAGAAATTCTTAAGAAGTTCAAGACATACCGGTATAATGAATGATTTAGTTGTGTGTTTGTACTAAGTATCATCTCTGTTCTTGCTCTTAAACGCTTGCCCAAGAGATCATAATGACGAGTAGGATATGGATATGATATCTTAGTTTTTCATTTGCTTTCAGTCCTTTACATTTGCATTTGCACTCAATTACATAGTTAGAATTGTTCTAACTCTTCCAAAAGAAGGAACTCTTCCAAAATATCAACAATGATGGACAAAAAGATTGTGTAATCTCATAGAATAATGCATGGTAGCTAAGTTAGAATGCTCCAGAGTTTAATTGCACTTAACTCATGTTCAGTTACTTTGTTTCAAGTTTGATGATGACTTATAGTTCAGCATTGTTCTAGATTAGTGGCATCTGAAGTTCATTCTTAGATTAACTCATTGCACTTGCACTTCATATTCAAATTGTCATTCATTGCACAACAGATTACTTCAGTTGTTAGGATTAACAAGACAGCCTTCATTATTCACAAACCTCTTCTTGTTCTAAAATCCATAATTGATCTATAACCATATGAACAGAAGACAACATCATTTTAAGGCCTGAAGTACCTCTGCAATTTCCTCATCATTTTAGGAACAAAGATCTTCTCTCAAAAGAACTACTTTGAAAAAGAAACCAATAACTCTTTGAGTAAAGGTTCTGTGACATTCAATTAAATTGCAAAATAGAACTAGGAATTAGTCATAGAATAGAAGAGCTTAGAACAAAATGTTTCATCATGGTAAGATTAGTGTTTAACTGTTTAGTTAGAGGATTTGCATATTTAGTGATCATTTCCCAAGATTAGTTTGTGTCATTTGCCTAAGAAGTCATTATCAAGCTTTTGCTTTTATTTATTCATAGTTCAGATTCTGCTTCAGTGATTCCAATTGCATTGGCCATTCCACACATTAGACTTAACTCTGTTTTGACCACCAGCCCCTTTCTATTAGTTTTCTAGGCATTTTCATTGTGAACATAAAAATTATCAAAGACCAAAAAACATCATAAACTGTCACAAAAGACCAAAAACATCACAAAACACTACATTACTAAATTTATTTTTAGAAACAAGCACCTAGGTACATATGGCACACTTCACTTCACAGTTTTCACAAATCCTCGATCAACAATTAAATGAGCTCGCTTTAGGAGACTAGATTGAGACCCAACACCTCCCTTGCCTCCCCCAACCCTCGCAACAGCGCTCACCACCCCCTCAAGAGCCGGTGGATGCACAGCAGGGATTCATGGCTACCCAACCACCTAACAGGCAGGTGGCCACTCCACCTTCCCCTTCTAGTTCCTCCAATTACCAGATCCTCATGATGAACTCTGATCCACCTATAATCGTCGACCTTAACCTTCAAACTCGGTCTCGCCAGTACCCCACGCCTCCGGCTCAGTCTACCCCCGAGTCCCCTTCTTCCGGTTCTACAGAGCCTCTTTCGACAACCAATGGTCCCTTACATATCCCTCAACCCAAAGTTGAGGTCCATACCAAGATTCCTAAAGGACCGTTATGTCGAAATTCTACTTCTGGTCGAGCTACTCATTCGTATAACATAGTAGATGATTTGGCACAATCTCCTGCTGCTATTTCCACACTGGAACTCCTCCAGTCGTGCCCTTCCCAAAAGAAGGCTCTACTATCTTCCGTGGGCGCTGTAGATCCTACTGATGACCAAATGATTGTGTTCGACGCCCATCGATCAGAACATCCTCCTCTTCCTACTTCCGTAGCCTTCCAAATCCCAGTCAAAATCCGGAACGCTAACGTTTCTCGGTGCATAATTGATGAGGGGGCATCCATCTATGTGATGTCCGCTTCAGTTTGGAAGCAACTCGGCTCTCCTAAATTAGCCCCTTCCACGATCACCCTTAGAGCATGGGATGGCCACGCCTCACATCCCATTGGCCTCTTCCATAATTTTCCTATCACCCTTGCTGGTAAGATGTTTACGTTGACGTCGAAGTCATCGACGCCCTGCTAGATTACAACATTCTATTGGGGCGAAGCTACACCTATGCTATGTCCGCTGTCCCATCCGCGGTCTTTCGCAAGATGTCTTTCCCCCATAATGGAAAGATAGTCACCATTGACCAGTTGACATATCATGAGCCAAAATCTCAGACCTCCCCTGAGACGACTATCTCTTCTGTAGCCAACAAGAAAACTGTCAATTCTTTGACCAGTGTCTCTCCCGGCGTCTACAAAGACTCCTCTTTGCTTGGAACCTTCCCTAGTCTTCCTCCTCCTCCTGTCTCTGACCCCAGCTCCTCGAATGTTTGCATGATGTAATCGTCTCGGGATGCTCTCAAGCAACCTACTTCGGCTAGGCAGCAACCGCGCTCTCCGCAACCTGCTCCTAGCCCTTCATCTGTAGCTGGTAGTCATGAGCCTGTTTTTCCTCCCAAAACGGTTCCTCCAAGCCTTAGCCATTTAGGCGCCGTCCCACCTGACCATTACCCCTCTGGTCAGATACCATTCCTAGCTCCCCCACCAAGAGTGTCCACGGTACCTGTCATGGCCACCCTCTCTCTTCCTAACCTGACCCTTGGGATTCCCATCTGGTACCTTGATCCTCCGGTTTCAACCTAGCTTCTCGGTCAACCCAAACCCAGTGTTGCGTTGACCCCCGTGCCTCCGAACCGGGGTCCCCGCGGAGCCGCCCCGCCGCAACAAGGTTTCGCCCACCTCAACAAAAAGAACCAACGTTGCGACCGTCTGGTAAGAAGGGAAAATCTCGCAAGGGGGCATCAAAAGACAAGGCTACCCCCGAAAAGCCTCACTCCTCCTGGCTACAAGCATACCATCCAAAGGTGCTTTGTGTGACGTTGTCAGCCACGCCACCCATACCTGTCCTGAATTGCTTCATCTCAAGCCCATGGTTAATGTCGCGTTCCCTGAGTCCACGATCCCAGAAGCCTCTATTCCTTTCGTTACCGCAATCAAGAACCCAAAGACTATTCACACGAAACACCCCTGTGCTTTGTGTGATCACCATGGCCATTACACCCACCTTTGTCCCCGCCTCGAGGATTTCCGCCCCTCTCTAGCCGCGGACCACCAATTCGAGGCCAAGTGCAATGAGTCCACCTCTCCCCTATTTGCGCATTCTACTTCAGTAGAGATACCAGATATGACTACTCCCATTGACATTCCCCCTCCTGATGTCGAGATGACAGAGCCTTCGTCCAGCATTTTCTACCTATCATCATCCATGAGACCCTCGGAGAACATTCCATCTAACTCCTTCCCTGTTGTTTCGCTTGACCTTCCATCAGCGATCATCTTGCGCTCAACATCGGTAGATCCTTTATCTACTTACTCTTCGGTCACCCCTTTTGACAATGCGCATGTGAACCTCTCTTCTCATGATGATGATTCAGGTTGCTTCACCACGTCAGGTGGTATCTCTTCCACCAGTCACCCCATCTTCTATCACGATGACGACATTATGGAAAAAATCCCCACCCCTGACTTTATCTATTCCCCCTTACATCGAACCCACGCATTCACACCACATCCACCTTGTGGCCATTACATTGAAACCCCATGTTTGGGTAAGGGGTCACCCACATTTGAGAGACCAAGAGAAGCAATTATCCACAACTCTCCTAGTGTATCTGGTCATGTTGACTTTAGTCCCAGTATTCTTCCACATTTAGAAGAACCTCTAGAGTCCCATATCACTGCATCACTTCTAGGGATGATACCCTCTTATCGTTCCCTCATCTTACATCGCAACCTGGGCCTCAGAAATTATTGTTGACCAACCTATAGATTTTCTACGACACTGGCCTAATATTCCAAATCCTCTTTTTGGGATAAGACAATTGCATGTGCCAACCTCGAAAATTAGAGTCCATTTGATCCCTATATGCGTACCAAAAGAGATTGGTAATCCTCCATTTCTTTCTCAAACTCGCGTAATCATAACAAGAACAAATGGCACACCACATCATTTAAATGTGTTTAGATTCCCTTTTTCTAAATACATTTTGGCATGACCACATCATGCTCGGGGGCACCTATACCCCTCAACCATAACCCTCCTCACCTCGTTTTTGGAGAGGAGGTTGTCTTACCGATCGAGTGTGAAATCCCTTCCCTTCATCTGGCTGTTGAACTTCTCCCTGACTCCCAACCTCTAGAACAACAACTTTTCATGCTTAAGCGTGCCTCTGAAGACCGCCGTGTTGCATTGCAAACCATGGAAGCGGCCAAGAAACGCACCAAAGCTCAATATGACCCAAAAGTCCAGCCTCGTCCTTTTCATGATGGCGACCTTGTTCTACTATATGACCAGGCCCATGATGTCCTTGGTCACGGGAAGTTCGACTCATTTTGGCTAGGCCCTTACGTCATCAGTAAGGATCTTGGTAAGGGGGCATACTTTTTAGAGGACTTCGAAGGCAATCCTCTTCCTAATCCTCGCAGTGCACTCTATCTTACGAAATATTACCCTTAGCATTTCCCTTCTAAGATGCGTGTTTTATTTTCTGTTAGATAGCCAACATATTTTTTGTACTTTCATCCTTCGCCAGGACCTATTTTGTCCATGCAGGATCACTTCACCTCTCCTTAAAATCGAACTTCCTCACTTACAACACTTGTACTGGGGGCACCATTTTGCCTCCTTACTTGTCTTTGTTCGTGTCGATTTTCGTCATGAGTTACCATCTTGTACTCATGTTTTCCTGGTCCCCCATTGGGCCTTTACTGTGTGGCAGCACCATCAAGCTGCCCTTGTTTAGAGCATCCAAGTTGATTCATCATCGCATTCATGGAGTCTATCCCGAGTCCCTTTGTACTCCGCTATAGCCCTCCATCCTTCATCGCTTGGTCTCTCTCTTGTGTCGCACATTATGACCTTCAGTCCCACTGTCCCCTATCCCTTATGATATTGCGTTTACCATTGCCATGTCACTCATGGCCTTTATGCTCTAACAAGTGGAAGTCGTCCATTCACTACTCAAATTTCCTTTCCATTTCACTATCATCATTAGTGTCAGCTTGTCCGTCGCTCTATCTGTCCGTCGCTTCACTATTTTCTCTCGTGCCTTAGCCGAGGATTTCATTGCCTCACCTATGGCGCACCCTCCTTTTTTCGACATCGCCTCATTCCTTCCGTAGCCAGGGTCTATAGGGCGGTGTACCTGGGTTCCGCCCACTCTTGTTTGGTACCTGGGATCATGCAAAGGGATCTCTTCAGTTTCCTTTTGACTTGATTGTTTCTCCACCTGGGCCTTTTCACATTTACCTCAGATCCGTATACTCATGTGTCTGGTTGATACAATGCTGGCTCTTGATGATTCCCGGTGTGTGTGAGATGTATCAACCCTCATGAGGTGGCCCTTCTTGCAGTCGGATATGTACTCAGATATTATTGTACAAGTCCTGGCTGTTATCCCAGGCACAGCATGTATGTGGGATTCCTCATTGTATTTTTATCTGGCTCATGATTACGCCAGCTGTACTTTATGGTTCGGTCCCTTGTTTACTGGACACACTATTCTTTTGTACTTTGTCTCGGCGGGCATAGGTATGCCTCCCCCGCCGCCTTCAGCACAAGTACCCTCTCATAAAAAGAGACTTGTTGCACCTGCGAGTCTTGTCTCCTCAGGGTCTAGTCCTTCAGCACACTATCTACCTCACATTTCTCTCTCTGACACCCCTTTTGTTGTCTAGTGATTGTGTTCTTACAACGTACTTCGGTCATACGATTTGCTCCTGACACTCGCACGCTGGGGGGCAATCTGTTACACTATTTTTTGGTCATCTAACCTATTATCATTAGATGGACCCAAGTACACCATGTAAGACCAATTTTACCCTAAGTAAAATTTCTTTCACTATGTAAAATAACTTAATAAACCACATTTATTAGGTTGTTTATGGTCTAAACAGGAAACCCTAAAAGGAAATATTAAACAAACCTATTTTGTTTAATTTTCCTCATGGAATAATTAATTAAACCATAATTTAATTATTATTCCTAGTCATGTTTAACTCAAAAACAAAGAAATTAATTAGATAAACCTTTATTTATCTTATTATTTTCTAGGAATAATTATTTAAATCTTATTTAGATAATATTCCTTGTTAAATATGACCAAATCACCCACAAATAATTAAATAAATCATTATTTATTTAATTATCTTTCAACTACTTCCTTAAATAATTAAATAAATCATTATTTATTTGATTATCTTCTAACCGCTTCCTTAAAAAGATAAATAAATCATTTATTTATTTATTTTTGACAAATCAAGAGATTTGACCCAAGTCAAATACCTTTTCCCTCCAACAAATATAATAAAATATTCCATAAAAGGTGGATCTAGATTTGGTTAACATTATTTTAATCATGCACCAAGATCTAGAATGACCCAATATTTCGTTATAAATAGGAGGGTTTTTCCTACCATTCTTCACCTTTTGTTGCCTATTAGATCACTCTGGATCTATACACTTGGTCACCATTTTCTGCCATTTGCTGTGAGAGCTCCCTTTGAGTTCCATTCTTTGTGTGGGCTTTCTACACCAACAAGAGAGAGAGATCTTAGATCTGAAGTGCTGAGGACTTCCAAGAACCCATCCCACTGAGGAG
The DNA here is from genome assembly GCA_034641835.2 of Pinus albicaulis. Lineage (NCBI taxonomy): Eukaryota > Viridiplantae > Streptophyta > Pinopsida > Pinales > Pinaceae > Pinus > Pinus albicaulis. The sequence goes on from CM076575.1 coordinate 95,471,556, forward strand.
AATTGGATACGCCTTCTTGTTTTCCTCCCAGGTGCCCAATTAATACAAAAATTCTTTCAAAAATTGTTCTTGTCTTGTCTATTGGTATATGAAGCAAACCCTTGTTTTTACTGCTTAATGTCTTTCCATGCATAGATCTGGTTTTTTGCAGCTCTTTTCTTGTTCAACTAACCGCAGATCTGAAGATATTGGCAGCCACTTTTGTTGTTAGGGCTATTAGTTATGCGTAGCTAAAGAGGTCCTTTTTCGTACACTTCGACAAAGGATTCATACTAACATATGTCACAATATAAACACCACCCTGTCATGTAAAAACCATATAGAAAGACTAGAACCATGGTTAAATCACATAATGAAAGAAATAAAACATGGATGAGGTAAAAATAAGACCATATATATTTGGTTTTTTGAGTTATATATATATATATATATATATTTGGCATTAATAAGGCATGAAAAAAATTCACACCACCCACCAAACCCAAAACGATATAAAACATCACACTCCTATGTACAATATATATAAGCGTGCCACAGTCCAATAGGTCACACTAAATTGTGCCCACATCCAGACACAGGCAAAGGGTTTTTATACGCGAACTTATGAAGGGTATATGGATTACCAATGTGGGGCCATGCCAAAGGAAATCAAACTTCCCAATCTGGAAATGTTAACCATACCAGGGATAATATAACATAGTCATACTCTCAAAATTATCCTAAAGACATTAGGGAGGATTTAGACATAAAGATGGTACAATACTATCATCAACAGGTGGTAATAAGTTGGAAAATTAGTCGAAAATTTCGATAGGAGAAGCCCAAGACTTAACTGGGTCCATGGGTGGAAATTCCAAGGAAGGCGAAGGAGATTCCACCTAGGTAGATTCAAGAATTAATTTTCCGAGCTCTATGCGTTCCAAATTGGGGAGAATAGAGGTAGAAATAGGCATAACCTCCCTATTATTATCAATGGATAGATCCATGACCTCCAAGTTTAATAACTGGGGAGGCTTTTCATCGATGAAGTCATGTGGAACAAGCAGAGGGGCAAATCGTTTTGGAAAAATAACTTGATCATATTCCATATTGGGATGGAGTTTCTGACCAGCGTTAGGAGGTACTGACGAGACTTCCGGAGAGGTAATATCTTCCACAAAAAGTGGTGGAGGGTTCTCACTAGGTTGATCATCTTCTATAATATCAGGTGACAACACCCATAGATTAGGAGGCTTATGGGATCCATAGGTTCCATAAGAGATCATATGCATAGGAGCAATGGTAGGGATTAAAGGAGTGTTGGGTGAAGTGAGGTGAGGAAAAAATCCCATAAGAGTATAACTTTTAAAAAGTTCAGTGCCAACTATTAGGCGCAACCCAACTTGGCCTATATTTTTCCACTAAGACTCCACATTTTGTGGGGTGGAGCATGAAGTGGACCGCACAGTGGAGCATTTTAAATATACCGCGTGATGTCATAGGGGCTTTGGGGCAGGTTGAAGCCCCTCGTTTTTTTAAAGTGCACAATTTTGTAAAGGGTTTTGGGTCATAGTTGCTTGTTTTGGTGAGCCCATGGTATTTGGACCATGGTATTGTAATGTTGTAGCCCTACGATGTAATAGTATATAAAGGGTTGAAATGCTATGTTTATATAGGATAAATCTTGAGAGTCATGGGTGAATTGTTGTAATCTATAATTTGTAGTGAAGGGAAGGATCTAAAGCTGAGTAAGCAGAGGCTTGGTAATACTCTACAGCTTAGTGTGCAAACAAATTACATCTTAGTGCGTAGGTCGAGACTGGTTGCATTAAATTTTTTATCATAATAAAGCAGTTTTGTGGAGGATATTCTGGTGTTCGTGTGCAATTAATATGTATATTTGCTTATTATTTGTTGTTGAATTTTACTTCAACGTAGTAATGGTTTATGGGCTTATATGGTGTGTTTTGTGATTAATTGAATGTGGTAAAGTGATTTATAAGTTGTAAGAATAAGATAATATAAAAATACCACATCTCCTAGTCCCTCAAGGCTGTAGAAACCAAGTTCTGCATCCACCCATAGTCAATTCGAGTGAGACTAGGATCTTCTTGTAGGTCATTTCCGAAAGGGCGAGTGATGAGGAGTTTTTTTGGTGCATAGTATAGATTGAACTTGGGTCAGCCAAAATCAAACCAACAACAACACTCTAAAATTGACCAGGGTGGTCTCCCAAAAGTGGTATAGAATTCCATTTGGTGGAAATCTAGGCTGACGGGATGAAATAGTCAAGCTGATCTATAGTGAAAATTTTTCCTTTGCGAGGAAAGAAAAGTACATGGAAAACATATGAGACAAATGTGGCCATCACATAAAACCAAATATGACCAAGGAGAAGGTTATAATCTAATGAGGCGTCGACGACTTCGACATCAACATATACAATTTCCTCGCCTAACTCGATAGAAAAATGGGGAAGGACCCCCTTTGGTAATAAATTATGACCGTTAAAGGCTCAGAGAGTGGTATTGGACACGATGAGTGCCGAAGAGCCAAGAGCCTTCCAACAGGATACTGACATAACACATGTGGAAGAGCCCTTGTCCACCAGAGTGAGATTGATATTATTCTGAAAGATTCACACAATAATATGAAAAGAAATCTGAAGGGAAAGGTGAGGGGAAAATTTCTCGGAATTTAAAGCGACAAGACTAGAGTCAGATAAATAAACTCCACCCATGGTAGAAAACAAGGCTTTACGCTTCCAAGGACATATTTTTAAGACATCCAAGGCAGACATGGCACAAGGAGCTTCGACAAGTTATTCAACAAGATCTTCAACAATACTGTAATGCTGACCAGCCCTGACATAAGGATTATGTGTCGTATTATGGAGAACACCCTTGGGGGGCTGCTAGATAGGTTATAGAGGCATATCAAAATTGAGAGGTCCAATGGAACTAGGTGGATATGGCAAGTCCTTAGAAGGAGAACTCGACTCAGAAACATCATAAGGTTTGGCTCGCGTAGTCACATTGACATATTACTTGCACATGGAGACAGATGAGCTATGAGGGGGATGGGAAGAGGACCCATCGTTTCCCCCTTGTGAAGGTCAAGAAGGTTGAGAAACCATCTATTGCTGAGGTTGTGTAGGCAATGGATGATTCAAAACAACAAGATTTTGAGTAGATTGTTGTGAAATAAGGTTATAGACTTCATCCATCTGAGGACACTCATGAGAAGGGTGATCGCCTTGAAAATTTTTACAGGGAAACTTGAATTTCCAGCGAGGCTCATTGGTGCTCCCTCCCTGACTCTGAGGATTGGTTTCAAAATCCTGAGTAGTTAGATTTTGTTGTTTATTTATCTTATTATTTTTGTTTTTCCTACCTCCGGATTCAGAGTTGTTCTTCACTTTATTGGAATTCATCCTGAGAACATCGATGGATTTCTTAGGAGGCAGTGCTTTAGTAGCATGAGACGTACTTACTGAGGCTTGCATTGTAATAATCAATTTCCTAATTTGGGTAGTAAGTTGGCTTATGGAATCAGAAACAGACCCAATCACACTGTCGACATGTGTTATAGGACAAATGACCTCCTTATCAACTCAGAGGAGAAGGTAACATGGAAGGAAGGAAATGACCTAGACAAAGGCCCATTTTTCCAAGGTAACGCACCCCCATAAGCAGCTAGGTAGAGTTATAACGCAACCTAGCCATGCAAAGGGAGCATTAGTGCCTAGGGTAATGCTCTGTCTTGCCTAAGGGGTAGTGTTATCTGTGTTTGAATGTGAAAAGAGAAATATCTCATGGAAAATGATTGGCATTTCCAGATTTTCCTCAGAAAGAGCCAGTTCAAAGAAATTCCTGTCAGGTTCTGTGAGATATTTCTCTTTTCACATTCAAACACAGATAACGCTGCCCCTTAAGCAAGACAGACCATTACCCTAGGCACTAACGCTCCCTTTCCGTGGCTAGGGTGTGTTATAACTTTGCCTAGTTGCTTCTGGGGGTGCGTTACCTTGGAAAAATAGGCCTTTATCTAGGTCTTTTGCTTCCTTCCATGTTACCTTCTCCTCTAAGATGATGAGGAGGTCATTTGTCCTGTAACAACATGTGGGCCAAGAACAAGTTTAGGAGGGTCAATAGAAGGCGCAGGGGCATTTGGAGATACTTTGTACAACTTAATTGACTCTGAATAGAAAATATCCAACTGTTAGGTAGCTAAAATGGATTTCTCCTAAGTAACGACTCTAAACATAGACAAATCCTTGGAAATTTGAAGTCAGAGAGATCGAATGAACCATTTACGTAAAATTTCATCAGGTAATTTGGTCCTCACTAACCTCTTGCAACGACACCACTCATGAATGTGATCATATATTAACATGGCATCATCTTGTTTAAAGTTTGATAAGAGGTAAGAGTCGAGATCATACTGAGTAGGAAATTGGAAATGTGTCAATAATGTTTGAGCTAGAGAGTCAAAGTCACCGTAGGATGTTGTTTATAACAATATATACCACTCTGTGACATCCCTAGTTAGCATACGTTGGAACAAGTGAAGTTTAACAGAATCATCCACCATAGAATTAGATGAGAACCATAAATGATAGGTGGTAATATGAGTGTATGGATTCTCCCCAAGCCTCCCTTTAAACTTGGGAATATCTGACGGTAACTTGGAAAAAATGCGTGGCCACCAGGGATCATGACTGATGGGGTCATTAGTCAGTTTGGCCAAATTCGGTAAATCGCGAGAAGATAAAAATGGATTGTAGATTTGATTTAATGGGTCATAGGCAGGAGAAGCCCCTAAAAAACCTTGCAGACCCCCCCATATATAGATTGGATGGATGCACTTGCTGGTGGAGAAAAGGGTTTACCCCAACAAAAGGTTTTTGTGGGCCAGAATAACTAGTAGATGGATGTTCCCCCCCAGAGTAGAAACATTTGAAGAGAAATGGACCCCCAAGAGCATGAATTCTTATGGGGTTGTACCCATAGTGAAAAGTAGGACCACTCTGTACAGTAGGACTGAAATAAGGAGGATAACTTGTATAGGAGACGGTACTAGCAGTGGGGTTGCCCAGAGGTAAACTAGCTCCTCCATTAAAAGTAATGGTAGGTGGCACCCCTCCAAAGAGAGAAATATACCAGGCTTGTGACATACTAGAAGCTAAATTACCCCCAGGTTGACTAGGGACAACTGACAATCCCCCCCACATATTTCCAGAAGTAACTATGCCTAACTGAGGAACAAGAACGGTTTGATGGGAAAAGCTCGGTGAAAAAATTCCTCGACCTATCTGCTGACTAGGTTGAGGCACCATGGTTGGCATAGAAGAGGGTGTGGGCATGAATTTTTTTGGGAAATTAAAAGGAGCCATGGACAAGACTGGTGAAATTCCCCAAGAAGAAGTGAGAGGCGTGGACAGAGGAGTAGGAATGGACACACTGACATGGAAGATGATATTGTTGATAAAAATGGTAACAAGGTCTCAGACTATGCCATAGGGTAAAGAGTGGAAAAAGGCACGTGAGTATAGGCTAGTGTGGAACCGTCCAGGTTCAACCGCAACAAGCTGGGTTCTAATGGATCAGTCAAAGGTGGATTGGCAGGAGCATCAGAGTCGTCTGCCAAAGTCTCAATAGATACCAAATCACTATTAGTGGGACCAGGTACAAATTCCAATACTATGTGATGGTCTAAGTATTGAGCATTGGCATGCACTATTCGTGTAGGAGTAATGAGTTCACCTCATTCAAGAGGTAAACTATGAATACGATGTGACCTTCGAAGAATAAATTCAGCCATGGTGATTATAATTGAAACACAATTATGTTAGTGAAAAACACCCTAGGGCCAAAAATACGGATGCAGACCAAACAATACACACTAAAAACGTCCTAAAAGATAGCACACATAAAAAAATACAAATAATCTCACAATGAAACAATTATACTAGTGACATGATTCCCATAACTTTTATATGCAAACTCGGTGCAAGTGCCCTTATTAGCCATGGGGCACCCTCCAAGAGGACCGAGATAGTATGAATAATATCTGTCCCAGGTAAATTGAATACAACCTTGACCCTGCAACTGTGTATGAGCCATAAGAGAAAGGCCACTATGGTCACCACCTACCATAATACGACCTGTGGGGACAATAGCAAGAAAAATCTACACGTAAGTGCAAGAAACTTAACTCGAAAAAGGGTCCAAGACCAAAACCCCCTTGAGAGTTACCTCCCAAGTGGCCCTTAAGTGATAATGACACAATTTGTATGCGTGAAAATTCCACTATATCGCGCCAGCCGAAACTAAGAAAAATGGGTCATGTCACCCCGCCTAGCCCAAGTGCGGCCTCATGCTTCACCCTCTTATGAGAAGGGTTTCCCAGACTGCACTACTCCAAATGGTTTTTACTCCCTACCGCAAGATACTAAGCTGATTTTTTGGTATTGGAGCAGTTAACTCACACTCCTATCTCTAAGACCGTAGCCTAAGGTAGTGTTGGTGTACTACAAGTAAAAGTAAAATACAAATATAGTTAATTTTATTATGGCGTTGATTTTATTGGTTGTTATTTACACAAGTAGGATGTGGCGTGAACTTGAGATGGTGTGTAAGACTCTTAGTTAGTCATCCTAATGTAACTATATGCAATTTTCATTTTCACTTCGATGAATGCTAGCTGCAGGAGGGTAAGAGTTTTCCTAACACACCAATTCCTATTATGATGCATGTTTCACTAGATCTTCCTGAATGAAAAATATCCAAATAATTCATTAATTAATGACCCAAAAACAAACTAAAAATGAAAACCAAATAGAGATCAAAGAAAGTTTCCCAAGCAAGAATGCAATGCACTACAAAAGTGAAACAACTAGGAATAAAGCCCAATAAAAAGACACTAAGAGAAATAAAACTAAAATACAAAAGTGAAAACAAAGGAAGGAAATGTCAATGAAGCTAGTGATGTAGTAAAATGGCTCAACCAGGTCAATGTTCTACAAAGGTCTAAACCAAACCATAGAGGCAAGAAGGCCTAAAAAAGATCGAATGAAGGTGACACAACATGACAAAACAAACTCAAATGAACTTGATCAGATGACAGTTTTACAACCAGTTACATCACCGCTGATTGTGACACAAATGACCAAAAGATAAAAGAGATCGTTCAACAAGAAGGAACGAAAATTAGCAAAAGCCACACAACCTGAAGGCAAAATGTAAATCAGGTCTAGACAGTTGCTGAAAAAGGCCAACCAATCTCATACTAAAATCTAGAGGAATAAATCAAACCTCAATCCAAGGCACCCAATCAAAAATCAACAAGCAATCTGAACAAGAATGAGTAATGGAAGACCTTGAACAAACTGATCTAAATGGATCAGAACAGAGACATACAACAATTTGCCAGCTACAACAAACGATAAACCAATTTTTTTTCCAATAGATCAGCAAGCGACAAGAAGCTAAATGCTCAATGAAAGAAAAGAAGTCCTCCAAAGAGGCAATAAACCAATACAAAGAAAACCAATGAATAGAGGCAGATGTGGACCAGATCCAACAAGTAGATAGGAGGTCCAGTCTAGACAAAAGAAAAAATAAAAATTTTAGGTGGAGAAATTGACTTTTCCCAGGGCTAACAACCCGGACACATGCACATAATAGGCTAGGGAATGACTGGACACATACATAGGCTTACCAGGTAGTGTCTAAGGATCTTTGAACACACGCACATGCCTATAAGGTAGCGTCCAGGAAAAACAATTTGGCTAACGAACTTCACTCGACCATAAAATCCTCATACGAAGTCTATTTTCAGTGATTTTTTTTTTTTTTTAAACGAAATTCCAAGAGGAATCTAGATATATGATCAATTCAATCAAATTTTGTACATAAAATTACATAATTTTATTTTAAACTCATGATTTATTATTATCTCATATAAAAAAAAGAAAAACTCCAGTTCTAAAATAAACTCATATTTAAAGAAAAATTCATTGAACATCAAAATGAATCCAAAAAACTACATAGAACTTAATGGGAAACCAAGCAAGAGAGAAATCAATCAAAATCAGAGGTAAAGCAAACAAAAAGAAGGTATGCTCTCATTGAAAGCGCCAGTTTTGTTGCATCTAAATTTGCAAGGAGCTTTTGCTCCTTGATCTCTTGTCTAATTAGATCACTAGATAGAGAAAAAAATACCAATAGCACAATGAGAAATCCCCATTCCCGAATGATCAATCATGTAGCAAATAACCAGTTCTATGCTATAAATAAATGATATCACACCTGGCGTGCTCATAGGTTGGGAAATGGTTTTGAGTTCTATGTAGATCTTTCACTCCACTCGAGCGATCGACCACGTCTGCACCTAATCTCTTATCCCTGCACACTATCACAACAGAATAGAGAATATAGTTGAGCTTCCTCGGAAGATCATTAGATCTAAAACAATATAATAAACCATAATATATGCTTAATACACACTCACATAAGGGAAGAACATAAATTTCCATTAATCATAAAAAAAATTACAATTCTCATACCTTCGCTTCAAAGCTTCCTCTCCTACAACTTGTAGGATGGTCTCCTCTCCCAATATAGCAGATCTCTTGCCTTATAGTTTGGATGCTTTCCCCTCACACCCTTTCCTCTTGGTGAGATTATATAGGCTCATTCCATCCTTTAGGATAATGTATCTAGACACCTAGGGGCTTCATAATTTAGGAAAATTATACAATAATGGACCCCTAGCCAACTCATACATAAGTGGTTCAAGTTGATCTCCTTGGGAATGAGAAACTCTAGAAACGTTTTTCACAATTATGAGTTTTTTCTGAGTTATCTCAATTATTAAATAATTATTATCTCATAATCATAATATTTTGGCAAATTAATTATGAGAAAATTTTCAATCATGTGATTCGACCCTTTTATCATGGGATAAACCTCACATAATTAAAAGAAAAGATGAAGAGGGATGCATTTTATCCAAACAAATGAGGTAAGTTGAAATTGGATTTATCTCAATATAATGGAGTGGCAAATAGGGTTATAAAAATTTGGATTTAGCTATGTAGGTAACTGAGGTCGAAGTGGAGGTGGAGTGTTTGAAGGTAACTGAATTGGAGATTGCATCGATGGTTGATTTTGTGGTTGAGGAATTTCTCCTATTGGTTGATTAATTGGTCTAGTGGGGTGTTTCTAATTCTTGGACAACATCACCCCTTGAGTAGGTTGGTTTTTCCATTATAGAGCATACAAATTATTTGATGTACTTTTGCATGAAGTTGATCTGAAATGATTGTATTAGTTTTACTCTGCTAAGTGTCTTTTCAGTTTATAAACATGTGCATAATCAGTACATTATTTTGGATAAGGATTGAGGTGTTTGTCTGATCTGAAATGACTATATTAGTTTTGATATGCTAAGTGTATTTTCAGTTTTAAAACATGTGCATAATTTTTCATTAGTTTTCTTAAGGATTGAGGTGTTTTTCCATGAAATGTAGACGATTTTTAGTGAATTAGAAGCATGAAATAAACACAAATAACACTGAATAGCAGTTTAAAACAGATAAATAACTCACCACATGAAATTTACACAACAGGCATGATGAAGAAGTTCACCCCTCCTGGGCCACATCTTCTGGTCCAGCTCCCAATGGCATGTCCATCTTTCATTATGCTCAAAATTTTGCAAATACATGTAGTTAAAATGCTCTAATGGTTTTTTTCTCTGCACCAATGGCTCCAGAATGCTCCAAATAGTAAAAAATGAATCTTCATTCACTCAGAATGGGAAAAATTTGAGTCCCCTACACTTTTTCCTAGTTTCACCTAGAAAAGCTCCCCTAAAAGTGGAGAACTCCACTTAACTGGAGTTAAAATAGTAAATTCCACCATTTTGGGTGCGCCCGCCAACATGACCACTAGAATTAACTGTAGAAATAAAAGTCTGCGGTTAGGGTGGCCACATGCTAACCCCAAACTGCGGTTATCACAAACGTCAGCGGAACCTGGGGTAGTAACCCCAGTGGACAGTTTTAAAATTCTGTTTGAATCCTGGAGGTTAGCGGAGACCGCACAGAGAGTTGACAATGGTTAACCGTAGCAATGTGACATGTGTTTAAACCGTTGCAGAATGTTGGCGAGTTGTTGGTTGAATTTTTGTATAGACCGCGATGGTAACATTTTAGTGTTGCCATGTGACGAAGTGTTGTGGGGACCGCTGGCGGGTTGGGATCGGCAGCGGTTCCCAACCCCCAACGTCATTTTCATTAAACTATAACATAAACTTGTGACAAAGGAATGTTAAGTCACAACGTGCAACTCGGGTGGTAAGTTGTGCGCTTGTTGGGCAGGAGGTCCCGCGGTCGATTCCTGCGGCCTCCACAAAAATTCTTAATACTTCATTACAGGGACATGTGGTAGCCTCAGGTCCAGCCACATGGCGCCCTATTGTTGGCCCTTCAAAACCAATTCAACAAATAGCACCTTAATATATGTCAACCCACGATTGGCTCTGAGGAAAGGAATATTCTTTGAAATATTATTTTTTGCTAACTGTACCTCCACCTTGCTAACTGGGCATCCCAGTCAACCCTGGTCAAATTGTCGAAAATTTACCTGTTTGGAAATTCAATTAGAACGCGATATCTCCCTCATACAACATCGGTTTTTCGAACTGTTCACGGCGCCGAAATCAGGAAGAATATATCTACGCAACCATCCTAGTTTCAACCCAATCCTATAAATTTGAATTTTGAGCAAAATTTATGAACTCCTAATCACTCCTCCCCATTGGGAAGCTTTTGGACCCCAAAAGACTTGATTGCCTATTCAGTAGATGAGGGTAAAAATCCCTCACCTTTCCAACCTCCATCCATTTTTCCTTACTTGGTTTAGTTCCTTTGAGCCCAACTCAAAGATAGTCAACACTTACCCTCTTGGATGCTCTTTTCCTCCTATCAAGAATTTTATCTTCTTTGAGCTCATCTAGAAATTATGGCAAGAAATCTTCAATAGAAGGTAGCTGAACATCACTTCCTTGATCATCGATCAAAGGTGGCTCATCGAAGCATAGTTTTTCAACATTAACAATTGAATACATTTGCATATAAGAACACAAATCAAGTTGGAATGCATTGTTACGAACTTGTTTTATGATCTTGAAAGGACCATAGCGAATGGGTTTGAGATTTTTACCTTCCCCTTGCATCCTTTCTTTGTTAATGTGTAACAATACCTCATCTCCCTCTTGAAACTTGTGATCAACCTGATGTTTTCCATGCCTCTCTTTGTATTTTCTTTGAATTTCTAAAGCCGTTCTTGAACTTGTTGATGTATAATCTAAATTTTCTCAATGAACTTTCGAGCCTTATCAATGTCACTATGGCCATCAATTGCAACATCCTTCCCAAATATGAAGTCTAATGGAAATTTTTGCAAATACCAAAATCATACTTCAAAAGGTGATGTTTGAGTTGAAGAGTGCTTTGCCCGATTGTAAGCGTGCTGAATGTAATGCAGTTGTTCATCCCACAACTTAGGATGTTTGCTGCAATATCCTCTCAATAGACGCACAATGGTTCTGTTCACCACCTCGGTTGGTCCATCTATTTGTGGATGAAAAGCGATACTCTTTTTCAACTTTGTGTCCATCATTCTCCATAGATTTGATAAAAAATTCCCAATGAACCCGGAATCCCAGTCACTAACAATAGAAGTTGGCAATCTAAAATGAACCCAAACATGTTGAAAAAGAAGTTCAACAGTAATGGTTTTCTTACATGGCATAAGTATACACATTTTACTGAATCTATCCACAACTACATAAAGATAATCATGCTGCTTTCTTGACATAGGTAGACCTCCAAAAAAGTCCATGGAGAGACTCTCCCATGGACTTGATGGTACTGGTAGTGGCGTGTACAATCCAAGCTTCCTATTACTAGGCTTACTTGTTGCACACATAGAGAAACCTCTTATAAAATGCGACACACTATCTATCATGTGAGGCCAATAGCAATACCTTTGTAGATGCGCCACTGTTTTTCTTACCCCAAAGTGTCCAACAATAAGAGATGAATGAGCTTCTCTCATGAAACTTAGCCTCTCTCCTTGTGGAATACATAGCTTGCCAAAATGAAACAACAAATTGTTATGCATGTGATAATATTTTTCTTCAACTTGATTCCCTTCACTCAAACTAGCATACACATCTTGAAAATCAATGTCATGTGCATATTGTTCTATGTAACTCTCATGTACAACATAATAATTTTTGAGTAAATTAGAAGCACTAATGATTGGTCTTGAAAGCATATCTGCAAATTTATTTAAAATACCTTTCTTGTACCTTATAACCAAGTGAAACTGTTGAAGAAATCCCATCCACTTGAAATGTCTTGATTGTTGCAATTTTGTTTGCGACTGCAAGTACTATAATTGTTGGTGATCGGTATGTACAATAGTCTCTTTACCCATAAAGTAGTGTTTCCACTTATGGACACTTTTTACCAACACATATAGTTCTTTGTCATATGTAGGATAATTAGTCACAACACCATTAAATGTTTCAAAATGAAAAGCGATAGGTTTACCATGCTGCAAAAGAACTGCACCCATGGCATAATCACTAGCATCAGTTTAAATCTCAAACGACTGTCTCAAATTTGGTAATGCAAGGAATGGAGCTGAAATGATCTTGTATTTTAAAGCTTTGAAAGCTTGCTATTGTTTGGCTCCCCAATGGAAGTATTTCTTCACACTTGTCACTGCATGCATAACAACTGCGATGGAAGAAAAGTTAGCAATAAACTTTCTCCAATATTGAGCTGCACCTAAGAAACTTCTTACCTCGGTTACTGTTTTGGGTGTGGGCCAATTCACAATGGATTCCACTTTAGAAGGATCAATACTCAATTCTCCTCCTCCTACAATATGTCCCAAATAGACCAAATACGTCTTTCCAAACTCACACTTTGACATCTTAAGAAACTATTTTTCTTTCTTGAAAATATCAAGCACTCTATTCACATGCAAGACATGATCTTCTCTTGTTTTACTGAAAATTAAAATGTCATCTAAGTAGAAAATAACAAATTCATCAAGGAATGGACGCAAAACACTATCCATAACACACATGAAACTTGCCGGTGCATTACACAAACCAAAAGGCATAAATAGCCACTCAAAGAGCCCTTGTTTGGTTTTGAATGCAGTTTTCCATATATCACTTTCTGAAATTCTTACTTGATGATATCCACTTTGTAAATATAACTTGTGAAAAATTTTACTTCTTTCATTTGATCAAGAAAATCATCTATTCTTGGGAGTGGGTAACGATTTTTTACCGTAATATTGTTCAAAGCTCGAAAATCTACACACATGCGCCAAGTCCCATATTTCTTTGGTATCAAGACTATGGGTGAACCGCATGGCAAGGTGCTTGGCCTTATGATTAATTTATCCAACATATCTTTGATTCACCTCTTTATTTTAGCATCCTCCATTATTGACATGCGATACATATCAATGTTTGGAAGAGGACAATATTGCTGTAACTAAATCTCATGTTGAATTTCCCTTTATGGAGGCAATCCTGTTGGCTCCTGAAACATCTCATGATGTGAATTAACTACATCATATAAATATGATTTCAACTTAGGATCAAATCCCTCAAATGATTCATGATTAATATTAGCTTTAGGCTTAATCATAAGAAGAACAAAATTCTTACTTGAATTTTCCAGCCTCTTTACCTATCCAACATTTACCATAGCAATGTCTAACAATGAACTCCTTTCCATATTTGAATAAATGATACTTGTTCTCATGGTGATGGAAGATCACTTTCTTGTCATACAAGTAAGGATTCCCCAATAAAATATTAGTTATGTCAAGAGGAACCACATCTAATTCAACTGTGTCAACAAAATTTGCAGTGATTGCAAACCGCAATATACATTTCTTTGAAACCTGTAGATTTGCATCCTTACAAATCCAACCTAATGGATATGGTTTTGGATGTGGTATGGTATCAAGGTTAAGTTTCTTGACCAAATATTTAGAGATTAATTTTTCTTGTGACCCACAGTCAAACAATGTGTCAATCTTGGTATGCTTGGATATGACCCTCACATGAAACAATTCTGTTCTTTCTTCTTCATTTGTAGTGTTTATGTGACAGTTTGATGTACTGGTACTGGGTTTAGTTTCAATTTATTTTCCCTTCATGTTATTCAATCCCATGGTTGTAATCTTAGATTCATCACCTGAATCAGATCCTAAATCATGTTGAGCTGTAGCAACAATTTTCTGTTTCCCTTTGTTATTGGGTTTCTTTTACCTCAATTCAGGATGTAATATCCAACAATGAGTTTCATCATGGCCTTATTTTGAAATTTTTTTACAAACCACTTTTTCTCCCTCTTTCTTAACAGATGAATTCTTTTTGTTTTTACCTTTTGAGGTCTTTTCTTTGGATTTACTCTTAAAAGGTTTCTTTCTACCCTCTTCAGAAATGTTCTTCCCTCTAGCTTCTAGATGTGTGGACTGAACACATACTTCATCTAGACTGGTGGGGTTAAACATGAGAATAGTATGTTTTAGGTAGCTATGTAAGCCTCCTATTTACTTGAGCAAAGTATCTTGTCTATGAAAATCCACCCCTAATAAGAGAGCTCTTCTCCTAAATTCTTGGGTGTATTCTTGTAAATTTTGTCCCTTTAATTTCCTAAAGTTTTGCAAGTTCATGATGGTTTTCTGCATATGAGTTAATGGATAAAACTGTTGTTTAATAGTAGTAATGAAATCTGACCATGATAGAATAATCTTACCGTGTTTCCTGATTTCCTCGTTTAGGTTGGCTTCCCACCAAACAAGTGCTGCACCTTCCATTCTCAATGAAGCTAATTGAATTTTGGTATCATCAAATTGAAGGTTCTAGATTCTCAAATAAACCTCCAATTGCCTAATCTAATTATCAATATTTTCTGCATTAACTTCACCATTAAACATTGGCAATTCGAAACTTAACATCAATTTTAAAAAAATGACTTTTACCAATGTTCTTGGACTTGTGTGGCTGATGTACTGAAGAAGAAGTAGAGGATGATGATGATGAGGGTGAGGATGATGGCTCTCCATTGCCTCCATTTCCTCCATTTCCCTTATTTGACTTATCTTCATCATTGTGACCTCCTAAAGATCCTTGTCCTTCCTTGTGAAGTTTAGATCCTTCTCCTTCCAATCTCTCATTCATTTCTTGATACTGGATTCTAAAAATCTTAGTCATGTCAAGAAATGCTTTCCTAAACACTCTTTCTTCCTCCTTGGGATCAACTTCTTCATGGATTTCTCCTTCCTCTTGAGGCATGCTTAATGAAACTTATGCTTCTTGAGGAGGTGAACTAGGTGGTGGAGATTGTGGCAATATTTCTCTCCTTTGCTTTGGCTATTTTTGAGACCCTTCTACTTCCACCAATTTTCCTTCTCCTCTCTTAAGCTTGAGCCTTGTAAGCATCTAAAACTTGGAAAGAGTTAAAAAATTATTTGCACTAAACAACACCAGAGAATAAAATTTATCTCTGATACCGATCTGATCTGAAATGACTGTATTAGTTTTTCTGTGCGAAGTATATTTTAAGTTTATAAACATGTGCGTAATCAGTTCATTAGTTTGCATAAGGATTGAGGTGTTTGTCCATGAATTAGATATGATTTTTAGTGAATTAGAAGCATAAAAAAAGCTTAAATAACACTGAACAACAACGTAAAACAGAGAAACAAGTCACCACATGAAATTTACACAATGGCATGATGAAGCAAGTCACCCCTCCTGGGCTACATCTGCTGGTCCAACTCCCAATGGCATGTCCATCTTTGATTATGCTCAAAATTTTGCAAATACATGTAGTTACAGTGCTCTAATGGCCGTTTTATCTACACCAATGGCTCCAAAATGCTCCAATTAGTCAAAAATTACTCTTCATTCACTCATAATGGTCGAAAATTGGGCCTCCTACACTTTTTCCTAGTTTCACCCAGAAAATCTCCACTAAAAGTGGAGAACTCCACAAAAGTGGAGAACTCCACTAAAAGTGGAGAACTCAATTAAAAGTGGAGAACTCCACTTAGCTAGAGATAAATTAGGCAATTCCACCAACTAAGGCGCGCCCTCCAAATATCCCATCGAATTTAACTGTAGAATTTAATTTGACGGTTGGGGTGGTCACATGCCAACCCCAAAACCCGTGGTTACATAAAATGTTGGATAGGCGGAACCCAAGGCGTAAATTGACATCAGAGATTTAAACTGCGGGTTGAGATGTGTTAGTTAGCGCTAACTGCACAGAAGTGGTTACAGTTTAAATCATAGCCATGTGAAAAAATACATGGAACCAATGGTGAAGACTGCTATCTATTAATGTTTATATGTGGAGGAGTTTAACGTCAACAATTGATGTTGTTATGTGATAATACCTCGCAGGGACCATTGGCAGGTTGGGACCACCAGTGGTCCCCAACCCCCAAACATGAATGTTATAAACTTTATATAGAACATGACATCCATAGATGTTAAGGAAAACTTGTAGCATGGATGGTAGAGCCTATGCATGCCTAGCGGGAGGTCCAAGGGTCGATTCCTCTGACCTTCAATAAAGTTTTAGTATGTGGTTCCAAGGCCATGTGGCGGCCTCAGGGCTGGCCATGTGGTAGCTCTTGATTGGCCCATCAAACCCCTCCAAACTCGTTCAAACAATAGGAAAAATACAATTGTCAACCTGCAATTTATTCTGAGGAAGAATATTCCTCAGAATATTACCTTTTTGTTGACTGTGCATCCCAGTCAAACTTGGTCAAACTGTCGTAATTTTACATGTTTGGCATTTCGATGATAACGCGATATCTCCCTCATATGACATCGATTTTTTTAACCATTCACGGCGCCAGAATCAGGAAGACGAGATCTACGCAACCATCCTAGTTTCAAACCAATCTTGTAATTTTGAATTTTGAACAAAATTTATGAACTCCTGATCACTCCTCCCCATTGGGAAGATTTTGGACCCCAAAAGACTTGATTACCTGTTCAGTAGATGAGGGTACAATTCCCTCACCTTTCCAACCTCCATCCATTTTTCCTTGATTGGTTTAGTGCCTTTGAGCCCAACTCGAAGGTAGTCAATAATTCCCCTCTTGGATGCTCTTGTCCTCCTGTCAAGAATTGTATCTTCTTTGAGCTCATCCAAAAATTCTGGCAAGAAATCTTCAATATAAGGTAGCTGAACATTAATTCCTTGATCATCGCTCAAAGGTGTCTCATACAAGCATAAGTTTTCAACATTAACAACTGAATACATTTGCCTATAAGAAGGCAAGTCAAGCTGGAATGCATTGTTACCAACTTGTTTTATGATCTTGAAAGCACCATAGCGAATGGGTTTGAGATTTTTACCTTCCCCTTGCATCCTTTCTTTGCTAATGTGCAACCATACCTCATCTTCATCTTAAAACTTGTGATCAACCAGATGTTTGTCATGCCTCTCTTTGTATTTTATTTCACTTTTCTCAAGCTGTTCTTGAACTTGTTGATGTACAATCTGAATTTTCTGAATGAAATTTCGAGCCTTATCAATGTCACTATGGCCATCAATTGCAACATCCTTCCCAAAGATGAAGTTTAATAGAGATTTTGGCAAATACCCAAAGCATACTTCTAAAGGTGATTTTTGATTTGAAGAGTGCTTTGCCTGGTTGTAAGCGTGTTGAATGTAATGTAGTTATTCATCCCACAACTTAGGATGTTTGCTGCAATATCCTCTCAATAGATGCACAACAGTTCTTTTCACCACCTCATTTTTTCCATTTGTTTGTGGATGAAAAATAGTACTCTTTTTCAACTTTGTTTCCATCATTCTCCATAGATTTGACCCAAAATTCCCAATGAACCTGGAATCCTTGTCACTAACAATAGAAGTTGGAAATCCAAAATGAACCCAAACATGTTGAAAATAAAGTTCAACAATTTTTTCAGCAGTAATGGTTTTCTTACATGGCATAAGTAAACACATTTTACTGAATCTATCCACAACTACATAAAGATAATCATGCTGCTTTCTTGAAATAGGTAGACCTCCAACAAATTCCATGGAGACACTCTCCCATGGACTTGATGGTGCCAGTAGTGGTGTGTACAATCCAAGCTTCCTATTACTAGGCTTACTTGTTGCACACATAGAACATCATCTTATAAAACACGACACGATATCTATTATGCGAGGCCAATAGCAATACCTCTGTAGATGTGCCACTGTTTTGCTTACCCCAAAGTGTCCAGAAATAAGTGATGAATGAGCTTCTCTCATGACACTTAGCCTCTCTCCTTGTGGAATACATAGCTTGCCCAAATGAAACAATAAACTGTTATGCATGTGATAATATTTTTCTTCAACTTGATTCCATTCACTCAAACTAGCATACACATCTTGAAAATCAATGTCATGTGCATATTGTTCTATGTAACTCTCATGTACAAAAAAATCATTTTTGAGTAAAGTAGAAGCACTAATGATCGGTCTTAAAAGCATATCTGCAAATTTATTGAAAATACCTTTCTTTTACCTTATAACCAAGTGAAACTGTTGAAGAAATCCCATCCACCTAAAATGTCTTGATTGTTGCAATTTTGTTTGCGACTGCAAGTACTATAATGGTTGGTGATCGGTATGTACAATAGTCTCTTTACCCATCAAGTAGTGCTTCCAATTATTGACACTTTTTACCAACGCATATATTTCTTTGTCATATGTAGGATAATTATTCACAACACCATTAAAATTTTAAGAATGAAATGCGATAGGCTTATGATGCTGCAAAAGTACTGTGCCCATGGCATAATCACTAGCATCAGTTTGTATCTTTAATGGCTATCTCAAATTTGGTAATGCAAGGAATGGAGCTGAACTGATCTCGTCTTTTAAATATTTGAAAGCTTGCTATTTTTTGCCTCCCCATTGGAAGCCTTTCTTCACATTTGTCACTGTATGCATAGGAGTTGCGATGGAAGAAAAGTTAGCAATAAAATTTCTCCAATATTGAGCTGCACCTAAGAAACTTCTTACCTCGGTTATTGTTTTGGGTGTCGGCCAATTCACAATGGATTCCACTTTAGAAGGATCAATCCTCAATTCTCCTCCTCCTACAATATGTCCCAAATAGACCAAAGAATTCTTTCCAAACTCACACTTTGACATCTTAAGAAACAATTTCTCGTTCTTCAAAATATCAAGCACTCTATTCACATGAAATACATGATCTTCTCTTGTTTTTTGAAAATTAAAATTCCATATAAGTAGAAAATAACAAAGTCATCAAGGAATGGATTCAAATCACTATCCATAACACGCATGAAAGTTTCCGGTGCATTACACAAACCAAAAGGCATAACTAGCCACTCAAAGAGTCCTTGTTTGGTTTTGAATGCTGTTTTCCATATATCACTTTCTGAAATTCTTACTTGATGATATCAACTTCGTAAATATAACTTAGTGAAAAAAATTTCTTCTTTCATCTGATCAGGAAAATAATCTATTCTTCGGAGTGGGTAACGATTTTTTACCGTAATCTTGTTCAAAGCTTGAAAATCTACACACATGCGCCAAGTCCCATGTTTCTTTGGTATCAAGACTATGGGTGAACCACATGGCAAGGTGCTTGGCCTTATGATTCCTTTGTCCAACATCTCTTTGATTTTATTCTTTATTTTAGCATTCTCCATTATTGACATGCGATACATACCGATGTTTGGAAGAGGACAATCTTGCTGCAACTGAATCTCATGCTGAATTTCCCTTTTTGGAGGAAATCTTGTTGGCTCCTAAAACATCTCATGATGTGCATTAACTACACCATTTAAATATGATTTCAACTTAGGATCACATCCCTCAAATGATTCATGATTAATATCAGCTTTAGGTTTAATCATGTTGGGTATGTGTTATATTCTTTCCATGATTAGTCACGTGTGGGGGGGCAATAGGATGTGCTTTTATGTTGCGCCAGGCGCAACAGGGGAGTCACAAGGGGAGCGGTAGCCCCCCCTGTTCGTGGCCCAGGGCAGCGCCCCTGGAAAAATTTTTTGGACCCTATTTTTTGGTGGGCGGACCCACCCATGGTTTTGTGCATGGGTTTGCAAATGGTTTTGGGGCATGCTGGTTTTTGGCCCATGGTATTTTGTAGATCCGGTTAAGGGAACTACGGTTATGTTATAATCAAGGGTTAATGGATTGGGGTTTATGTATGCTTCGACATGTGTATATATGTGTTGTAACACTAAAAGGAATATAATGAAAAATCAAGCTGGTCGTCCCGATTTGGGATCCAGGGGAAAATCTCTGTGTATATCTGTTTTATGTTTTATGCTCTCGCTATTGTTTATTTTCTGTTTTTAGATTCGTTTGCAGATAATTTTTGTACAAGGTTAAAACCTACATTTGGTATCAGAGTTGTTTCGGCTTCAAGGAGACGCCTTTGTTGCTGAGGGGTTTTTGCTTAGGCCTATGGTAGACCCTGTTCAGTGGGAGATCTGTGGGATCGATTCTTGTGGTGAAATAAGATGGTGAGCAGTGGAAAGATAGAGATTAAGAAATTTAATGGTTAGAGTTTTGAGTTGTGGAAGCTCAAGATGGAGGATTTTCTGGTGGATAAAGACTAGTGGATCGCGGTAGATCTAGGTGTTAGAAAATTAAATATTACAGAGCAATGCAACACATAAAATATGCGGAAAATACAAGCACACAAAACACATAAAACCAGAGAGACATAGATATACGTGGTTCACTCAGTTTGGGCTACGTCCACCCCGAACAGCTAGTCCTTCCTTTCTATTATCCAGCAAAATGAAGAGACAAAACCTACAGCAGATCCGCTATAATATCCTCTGTTCTCTCTCACAGTCTCCCTATCTGTTTCCCGCTCAGAGAATACACATACATTACACAGCCGCAATACAATACCCTCATAAAAACGAGGGGTTTCCTTCTAGGGCAAAAAACCCTAAACTAAACATAACTTCTACCGTCAGATCATCCGTCTAATGAATGACCCAGATTGACTAGAAATTACTATACTTTTACAAGGCAATTTTACATCTATTTTTGGCTTCGGGGGGAAACTCCCGCCGGGGGGAAACTCCCGCCGGGGGACCGCTGGCCCCTGGACCCCCCAGCCGGGCGGGTAGGCCCTCTCGGACCCCGCGGGGGGGGGGGGGACAAGTCCCCCCCGCATGCAAGGGTGTACAATTTTCCTGGGGTATACATCCAGCTAGAACAAGGATCTTTGAATCAAGAAGAAAATCAGGCTCCACACCCAAAAATATCCCACTTGGAGACTTATTGTAGCAACTCCACTGCTACTTCATTTGCTGGACAATGACTCCTGTTTGGACCTGGATGTTCCTCATCTTCATCATCATCCTTGAAGACCAATTGAAACTGAGCACATTTTCAGTTTCTCCCTGGTTACAAATTTTGTTAGCATATCTGCAGGATTCTGGCTAGTGTGTATCTTTTCCAGCTTCAACTCTCCATCTTCCAATACTGACCGTATGAAATGGTACTTGAGATGTATGTGTTTAGTCCTGGAATGAAATGCTGAGTTCTTTGCAAGATGAATGGCACTTTGGCTATCATTGTATAATGTGCCCATATCATGCTTCTTACCCAATTCATCCATAAACCTTTGTAACCAAATCATTTCTTTACTAGCCTCTGTAGCAGCAACATACTCGGCTTCTGTTGTTGAAAGTGCAACAACACTTTGGATTTTTGAAACCTAACTGACAGCTGTTCCACCTACAGTAAATACATATCCTGTAGTGCTCCTCCTATTATCTCTGTCACCTGCCATATCTGCATCAACATATCCCTGTAGAGCAATGTTTGAACCACTAAAGCATAATGCTTGATTTGTGGTACCTCTCAAATATCTGAGAATCCATTTTACTGCCATCCAATGTTCTTTTCCTGGATTATTCATGTACCTGCTTACAACTCCCACTGCATGTGAAATATCAGGCCTTGTGCAGACCATTGCATAGATTAAGCTTCCAATTACTGATGCATATGGAACTTTAGACATATAATCCATGTCTTCTTGGGTCTTTGGGCACATCTCCTTAATAAGCTTGAAATGGCTAGCAAAAGGTGTACTAATAGGTTTTTCATTGTGCATATTAAATCTTTTCAACACCTTTTCTATGTACTCGTTCTGAGACAATGTTAATTTGTGATTTTTCCTGTCTCTAGTTATCCTCATACCAAGGATTTGTTTTGCAGCTCCCAAATCCTTCATTGCAAATGAATTTTCCAATTTTCTTTTGAGAACATTTATTTCCTGCATGTTAGATCCTGCAACAAGCATGTCATCTACATACAATAACAATATAATATAGCTACCATCATTTTTCCTTTTTAGATAAACACAATGATCAGAGTGACATCTAGTATAAACTTGTTCAGACATAAACTTGTCAAATTTTAGATACCACTGCCTTGGAGCCTGTTTTAAGCCATACAAGCTCTTCTTTAACTTGCACACCAATTTTTCTTTCCCTTTGACCTCATATCCTTTTGGTTGCTGCATGTATATCTCTTCCTCCAAATCTCCATGGAGAAATGTTGTCTTTACATATAATTGTTCAAGATGTAAATCTTCCGCTGCTACAAGACTTAAGATAGTTCTGATTGAAGTCATCTTAACAACAGGAGAAAATATTTCATCAAAATCAATACCTTTATTCTGTGCAAACCCCTTCACCACAAGTCTAGCTTTATACCTCTGTTTTCCTCCATCTTCTTCCTTCAGCCTGTAAGCCCATTTATTCTGTAGTGTAGTTTTACCTGCAGGCAACCTGACTAAGTCCCAAGTTTGGTTATGCATTAAGGAGTCCATCTCTTCATTCATGGCTAACTCCCACTTCTTCCTTCTTTCAACCTGCATTTCTTCTTCATAACATTCAGGTTCACCAAAATCAGTCAGCAATAAATAATATAATGAAGGGGAGTATCATTCAGGGGGTCTCCTTATCCTGGTAGATCTTCTAACACCACTTTCAGGTGTTTGAGGTGCCTGTTGCTATTGTGGTGGTTTCTGCTGTTGTGGTTGTTCATTATTATCATTTTCAGGCACCTTTACTTTTTCAGTTATCTCATCAAGAACCGCGTATTCCTTGCTTTCTTTTTCCTTTTTCTTTTCCTGCAACTGATTCTTATACAAGACCTTTTCATTGAATATTACATCTTTGCTCCTAATGATTTTGTTATTTTCATAATCATATAAGCGATAACCAAAATCATTAGCACCATATCCAATAAAGGTACATTTCTTTGATTTTGCCTCAAGTTTTGTTCTATTTTCTTTATTAATATGGACAAAGGCCTCACAACCAAAAGGCTTTAAAAAAGAGTAGTTTACCTTTTTACCTGTCCATGCTTCCTCCGGAATACCACCATCCAAGGAACTTGAAGGCCCTCTATTTATTAGATAAACAGCAGTATCTACAGCATCTGCCCAAAATTGTAAAGGCAATCCTGCATGCAATCTCATGCACCTTGCACGCTCCATGATTGTTCTGTTCATCCTTTCTAACACACCATTTTCTTGTGGTGTTCTTGGAACTGTCTTCTCTCTACGAATTCCATGCTTTGAACAGTACCTATCAAACTCTTTGCTGCAATATTCACCTCCATTGTCTGATCTGAGACACTTCAACTTCTTTCCTGTCTCAATCTCAACCAAATATTTCCATTTCTTGAAAGTATCAAATACATCAGATTTATTCTGAATACAATAAATCCAAGTTTTTCTAGTTGCATCATCAATAAATGTAACATAATAGTGAGAGCCACCGAGAGATGATACCTAAGCAGGTCCCCATACATCTGTATGCACAAGCTCCAATTTTTCTCTCTTATTTTCTTTCCCAACTCTGAGAAATCTGACTCTCTTCTGTTTTCCATAAATGCAATTCTCACAGAAATCCAAATCAACATTCTTCAAACCTGGCAACAAATTTATTGAGTGAAGAATCTTCATTCCCTTCTCACTCATGTGTCCGAGCCTATGATGCCATAATGCTGCATCTGCTCCTTTGGAAGTTAAAGCATTAACAGAGTTAGAAATACCATTGCATAAATACAATGTACCAACCTTTTCGCCTTTTGCTATTACCAGGGCTCCTTTGGTGACCTTCCAAGTTTTATCCGTGAAAGTTGTCACACAACCTTCACCGCCTAACTGCCCTGTTGAAATCAAATTTTTCTTTAGATCTGGAACATGCCTTACCTCCTTTAGTAGCCATTGGTTTCCATTTTGCTGTTTTACAAGAACCTTACCCATTCCAACAATTTTACAGGGTTTATCATCACCCAAACGAACTTGTCCAAAATCTCCTTGAACATAGTCATGAAAATATTTCTTATCAAGTGTGGCATGGAATGAAGCCCCTGAATCTACAACCCAAGAATCAGTAACATTTTCGAAAGAAAGAATCAAAGCATCTTGTAACACATCACCTATCACATTTGCTTCATGATTTTTTTCTTGCTGTGCATCTCCTTCTTTTCCCTTTCGAGATCTACAGTCTTTCTTCAGGTGTCCTTTCTTTCCGCATTTCCAGCACACTATCCCCGATCTGGAATTGGATCTTCCTTTCCTTGATTTACTGTGATATCCTGAGCTCTTTCCTCTTTCCATTCTTCTTCCCCTAGAGTCTGCACTCAAAGCATTACCCGCTGTCTCACCGGAGCTTTTCCGTTGCATTTCCTCGCTAAGGATAGCACTGACAACATCGTCAAACTTTAAAGTACTAGATCCAGAGATATAGTTACTAATGGCCATTACTAAACCATTCCAACTCTCTGGCAATGAGCACAAGAATAACAGAGCTCTAACTTCATCATCAAATTTTACCCCTACAGAACTTAACTGACTAGTAACTGTATTAAAATCATTTAAATGGTCTACAACAGTTCCACCTTCTGACATCTTCATATTAAATAGTCGTTTCATAAGAAATACCTTGTTTGAGGCCGAGGGTTTTTCATATAGTTTCGCCAACGTCTACATCAAACCCTCTGTTGTTGTTTCCTTCGAAATATTGAAGGTGACTGACGCCGTAAGGCACAACCGTACTGTTCCGAGTGCCTTTCTATCGAGAATGTTCTATTCCGCGTCTGTCATGGCCGCCGAATTCTTTGATTTTCCGCTCAATGGTAGGTACAGATCTTTCTGATACAGATAATCTTCCATCTGCATCTTCCACAGCGGGAAGTTTTGGCCATTAAATTTCTCGACCCGAAATTTAGCATCTTCCGCCATTGCTCCCACTTGAACTAGGAACCCTTATTTCCTGCGAGTTTATCGGCCAAATATACCTTCGGCTTTGATACCAGTTGTTAGAAAATTAAATATTACAGAGCAATGCTACACATAAAATATGTGGAAAATACAAGCACACAAAACACATAAAACCAGAGAGACACAGATATACGTGGTTCACCCAGTTTGGGCTACGTCCACCCCGAACAGCCAGTCCTTCCTTTCTATTATCCAGCAAAATGAAGAGACAAAACCTATAGCAGATCCGCTGTAATATATCCTCTGTTCTCTTTCACAGTCTCCCTATCTTTTTCCCGCTTAGAGAATACACATACATTACACAGCCACAATACAATACCCCCATAAAAATGAGGGGTTGCCTTCTAGGGCAAAAAACCCTAAACTAAACATAACTTCTATCGTCAGATCATCTGTCTAATGAATGACCTAGATTGACTAGAAATTACTATACTTTTACAAGGCAATTTTACATCTATTTTTGGCTTCGGGGGGAAACCCCCGTCGGGGGACCGCTGGCCCCCGGACCCCCCAGCCAGGGGGGTAGGCCCCCTCGGACCCCGCGGGGGGGATAAGTCCCCCTCGCACCCCCCCGCGTGCAAGGGTGTACAATTTTCCTGGGGTATACATCCAGCTGGAACAAGGATCTCTGAATCAGGAAGAAAATTAGGCTCCACACCCAACACCAGGTACTAAACCAACGACAATGTCAGATGAAGGCTGGAAAAAGTTGGATCGGAAGGGGAAGAGCACAATATGGTTGTGTGTCTCATATTTGGTATTGTTGAATGTATCCGGGGAAGCTACGATGAAGAATTTGTGGGACAAAATTGGGACTTTGTACCAATCTAAGTCTCTGGTGAATAAATTTTTCTTGCGGAAAAATATGTATAACCTGAGGATGAAGGATGGAGACTTGGTGACGGAGCATATGAACGCCTTCAATACTGTGGTAAGTCAACTATCATCTGTTGATATTAAAATCTCAGATGAAGATAAGTGCATCAGATTGTTGTGTTCTCTACTAGAATCATGGGACAGTTTGGTTATTGCAATAGGTAGCAATACAACTACCTTGAATTTTGATGACATTGTCTCAGCCTTGCTGTCGGAGGAAATGAAAGAGAAATATGGATGGTCAAAATGGAGATGCCTTATTTGTACGAGGAAGGTCCCAGAACAGAATCAAGAATCATGTTTCGAGTGGGAGATCTAAATCTAGAGGGAGATCTAAATCTCTTGGAAAGTTTGTAAAGATGTGCTGGAAATGTGGAAAGGAAGGGAACTACAAAAAGGATAGTAGATCTAAAGCTCCTGAGAAAGGAAAGGGATCTGATGATGCTCCTTCTACAGAGGCAAAAATCACCTTGGATGAAGGTGGGGATGTGTATTTGGCTTCTTCTTCAAATACACATGTAGATCATGAGTCATGGTTAATTGACTCAAGTGCATCCTTTCACTTCACTACCCATAGGGAGTGGTTCTGCGAGTATGAGAAATATGATGGCAGTGATGTCTTCTTAGGTGATGATAGAAAGGCCAGAATCCTCAGACATGGAAAAGTCAAGCTGAAGCTGCAAGGTGGAAGGATTATAAGACTTCCAGGTGTTTTGCACATTCCTGCATTGGCCAGAAATCTGATTTCAGTAAGCAAGATGGATGATGCAGGTGTAAAAACAGTGTTCAAGAAAGATACCTATAAGATGGTGTAGGGAGCATTGGTATTAATGCAGGGAGTTTGTATTGGAACTCTGTACAAGCTTCAGAGCAACACTTTTATTGATGGGTGCAATAGTTCTGTGGTTCCCGAAAGTGGAGCGGAATGCCTAGTGGTCTTTGGAGAAAAGACCATGCTAACACTGTTACCGATGAAATAGGTAACCTGACCTCAAAATGAGAACTCTAACCCAAAAAGACTCAAAAAACATGAAAAAACACCCAAAAAACACCCAAAAAACACCCAAAAAACAAAAAAAGTGTATTCCAGAACGCACTTGGTTTTTTTTGAAGGTCAAATTTCAACATTTTATAAAATTATGCTAAAAACAAAATTGTTTCTTGAAAAAAGGATTGAAAAAACACCCTCAAAACAAAACCAGTTGATGTTGGAATAACCAAAAAAAAAATTTGTGTCATATTTTTGACATTTTAAAAAATAGAAATAACATTTTTTAATTTTAAAAATTCAAACATTAAAAAAACCTAAATTTTAAGAAAAAAAATAAATTTAAAAAATAAAAACATTTTAAAGCTTAAAATTTAAAAATATATAGGAATACAAAAAATAAAAATAAAAACAAAATAAAAATTTTAATTCAAACATTAAAAAAACCTAAAATTTAAGAAAAAAAATAAAAAATAAAAAATAAAAAAATTTAAAGATTAAAATTTCAAAATATCTAGAAATTAAAAATAAAAATAAAAACAAAATAAAAATATTAAATTAAAAAAAACAAGTTAAAAAAGGAAAGAAATTATAAAAAATAAAATATAGAAATTAAATTTAAAAGAGAAAAAAGAAAATGTTTATTAAATTAGAAAAAAAAATTAAATTTTAAAATAAAAAATTAAATTTAAAGAAATATATTAGATTTTAATTTTAAAAAAAAACAAAAAATGAAAAATAATTAAAAATAAAAAATAAAAATAAAATGCAATAAAAATATTAAATTTAAAAAAATATATATTAAAAAAACAAATAGATTTAAAAAAATAAATTAAATTTAAATTAAATATATATATATAGATATAAACTTAAATTAAAAATATATATTAGATTTTATTAAATTAAAAAAAAAAACAAATATTAAATTTTAATAAATAAATGAATAAACAAATAAATTTTGAAATAAAAAATATATTTTAAATATAAAGTAAAAAAAAAAAACATTGTTAAAATAAAAAGTTAAAAAACTTTAAAAATTAATTAAAATTGAAAAATTGAAAAAAATAAAATAAAAAACAAATTAATTTGAAAATATTAAGTTTAATTAAAAATATATCTATATATATAATTTTAAATACACAATTTTAATTGAAATAAAAAAAATATAAATATTTTATGTAATTAAAAAAATAATAGTAAAAAAAATAAAAAAATTAAAAAAAAATATTAAATTCAAATAAATTTAAAAAAATACAAAATTTACTAAATTTTAAAAAATTAAATGAAAAAACTAAACATAAAATTTAATAATAATAAAAAAAAATGAAAAAATTAAAAAAAAATCAATTAAATAAAAAAAAAAAACAAAATTTAATAAAAAAATTTAACAAAATTTAGAAAAAAAAAAAATAAAAACAAAAAAAGTGAAAAAAAAAACAAAAACAAATGAAATTTCAAATATAAAAATTAAATTAAAACAAAAAAAAAAATTTATTTTGAATTTAAAAAAAAAAAGAAAAAAAAAGAAAAAGAAAAAAGAAAAAAATATTAAAAATTATAATTTTTTTTTTTTTTTTTTTGTTCGTGGTGGCGTCATAATCTGCCCCACCCAGGTGGCGGCGAGGCCGTCGTCGGGCAGGAGGCCGATTCCGAGAATCGCCGCGGGAGGGCGGAGGTCGATTCTGTGAATCGCTTCTTCCCACCGGCGGGAGGTCGTATTCTCGGGACCCGCTCCCCCGTCTGTGAGGGCACCTCGAATCGCCCGGCCGGGAGGGAAATTCCCGGAATTGGCCTTAGGGCGATTCCCAGAATCCTTTTCCCCTTGCGGGAGGGCGATTCCCAGAATCAGCCTCCCGCGCCGCTGCAGGGCGATTCCCGGAATCGGCCTCCCGTGCCGCAGTAGGGTGATTTCCGGAATCGACCTCCCGCCGTGGTAGGGCGATTTCCGGAATCGGCCTCCCGCCGCGGAAGGGTGATTCTTGGAATCGGCCTCTCGCCCAACGGCCGGCCTCCGCCGCCACCTGGGCGGGAGGCCGATTGGCGGCGCCACCACAATAAAAAATTTCTTTTTTTTTTTTTAATTTTTAATAATTTTTTTTAATTTGATTTTTTTTTTATTTAAAAAATTCAAAAAATTTAAAATTATTTGTTTTTTAATTCAAATATATATATATATATATATATATATATATATATATATATATATATATATATATATATTTGTTTTTTGTTTTTGTTTTTAAATTTAATATTTTAGATTAATTATTTTTTAAAATTTAAAATTTATTTATTAAATTTATTAAATTTTAATTTAATTATTATTTTTTTAAAAATCTTTTAGGTTATTTAGCTTTTCATTTTTAAAATTATAAATTGTTTCATTTAAAAAAACAAAGAATTTATGGATATTTGTTTTTTGATTATTTGCACGTGGTTTTTTTCATTTTTTTTTGTTTTTTAATAAATATTTTTTTTATTTTAATTCTTTTATTTTAATTTTTTTTTCAATTTTTTTTTTTTAATTTTTAATTTTTATTTATTTATTTAATTTTTTTTTGTTAATTTTAAAATTTGTATTTTTTTCTTCTTATTATTATTATTTTAATTTAAATTTTTAAATTTAATTTTTTTTCTTTTTTTGTATTTTATTTTTTTAATCTAAATTTTAATTTCGTATTTAATTTTTTTTTTTTTTTATTATATGTTTTTTTTTTTAATAAGTTAGAAAAAAATGTTTTTGATGTTTTTGATGTTTTTTTTTGGGTCGATTTTTGTTTTTTTTCTTTAAATTATGTATTTTTTTTTTTTTTCTTTTCAAATTTTGTCATTTCCTTTGATATAATTTTCAAATTTTTTTGTTTTATTTATTTATTTTTGTTTAAAATTTTTATTTTTACGAGCTATTTTTGTTTTTTTTTTTACATTTTTATTGGTTTTTTTATTGTTTATATATATATATATATTTATCTAAGTTTTGTGTTTTATTACCAACATGAAAATCACCACTCTAAAAAAAAAATGTTGATGCTGCATCAATACGTTTCAAAATTAGCATGAAAATCACCACTCTAAAAAGAAAAGGTTGATGCTGCATCAATACGTTTCAAAATTAGTATGAAAATTACTAACATTTTAAAACAAATATTCATAATTCATAAATAAAAATATTAGACTGTCGAAAATGTGCTAAAAAAAAAAAAGGTGATTCTGCATCACCACTTTTCAAAATCGGGTGCTTTTTATGCTACCAAAAAAAAGTAGGTAATAAAGGCGGTTACCTTATTTACCCAGAATATCGTTAGCTATGGCATCAAAGGCTTGGACATATTGGAGAGAAAGGCCTTCGGATACAACATGGAAATGGTATGGTAGAAGGTATGTCTAATAGCTCTCTGGATTTCGATTTCTGTGAACATTGTGTATATGGGAAGCAGTATCGGGTGAGTTTTCTTTCTGGTGCTAAGAGGGAAAAAAATATATTAGAGCTTGTGCACAGTGATGTGTTTGGACCTATGTCGGTTCCATCACTGGGTAAGTCTGTGTACTATGTTTCGTTCATAGATGAATTCTCAAGGAATACATGGGTATACTTATTGAGGAAGAAATATGAAGTCTTTGACATATTTAAAGAATTTAAGTCTCTGGTGGAAAACTAGACAGAGAAGAAGATAAAGGTGTTGAGGACAGATAATGGTGGGGAGTTCTTCAAGAAGGAATTTGAAGAGTTCTGTAAGAAGTGTGGTATAGCACGGCAAAAGACTACTCCATACAAACCTCAGCAAAATGGCATTGCAGAAAGAATGAACATAACGCTGATGGAAAAGACAAGAAGCATGCTCAGTGGTACCGAGTTAAGACAAAAATTCTAGGTAGAGGAAGTGGAGACTGCATGTTACTTGGTTAATAGATCACCTTCATCAGCGTTGGAGGATAAGACTCCACATGAGGTATGGACTGGTAAGAAACCCTCTCTTTCACATCTAAGGGTATTTGGATGTGATGCATATGTACATGTTCCAAAGGAGAAAAGGACCAAGTTGGATAATAAATCTGAAATGTGCATTTTTATTGGGTATAAGGATGGTTTAAAGGGTTACAAGCTTTGGAACCTGGAAATAGGGAAGGTTGTGTACAAGTGAGATGTGGTGTTTAGAGAGGTGAAAGATGTTGTTAAACATGAAGTCCTACCAAAGGAACCTGAGAAGATAGAGTTTGAGCTAAAGGAGGATGAATCAGACTCTACAACAGAAGAAGACTTAGAAGAGGAAGAGCCAAAAAATCCAGCTGTGAGAAGATCAGTGCAGGAAAGAAGACAACCAAAAAGATATAGTCCATCTGCTTTCTGTTCAAATTTTTCTTTAACTATAACTGATGATGATCTCAGAACCATCAGGGAGGAAATATATTCAAAGGATGGAAAACTCTGGAAGGAGGCCATGGTTGATGAAATGACATCCTTGCATAAAAATGAGGCATGGGATCTGGTGGAGTTGACGGCTGGAAGGAAGCCCATAGGGAGAAAATGGGTGTTTAAGAAGAATATGAATGTAGAAGGCAAGGTGGAGAAATAAAAAGCTCGGTTGGTAGCAAAAGGTTATTCCCAGGTGTCGGGAATTGATTTTGGTGATATTTTTTCTCCTGTTGCCAAAGTTACTTCTATTAGATTACTTTTATCTGTTGCTACTGCATTTGAATTTCCTGAGGTAGTAGACCGATGGATGTGAAGACAACATTTCTTCACTTCGGGGGATCCGGAAGAGGAGATCTACATGAAACAACCTGAAGGCTTTATGGTGAAGGGGAAGAAAGAACTGGTATGCAGGTTAAAGAAGTCTCTGTATGGGTTAAAACAATCACCAAGGATGCGGTATCAGAAATTTGATACCTATATATGGGGACTTAGCTGCACCAGAAGCAAGGAGGATCACTGTGTTTATTTTAAATTAATTGGTGACCATGTTATTTATTTGGTCCTGTATGGGGATGATATGTTGTTGATTGGAAATGACAAAGAAATTATCCAAGATTGAAGACACAACTATTCTCCAAATTCGACATGAAGAATCTTGGTGCTACAAAATATATATTGGGCATGGAAATTAAGAGAGATTGGGAAAAGAGGAAGCTCTGGTTAAACCAGAGGAAGTATGTCGAGACTATATTGTAGATGTTCAATATGCAGGATAGTAAACTGGTGAATGTTCCTAAACCTATAGGTGTAAAGTTGTCTGCTGAACAATGTCCCAAGACACAAGAAGAAGAGGAGGATATGTCCTGTGTTCCATATGCAAGTGCAGTGGGTAGCCTGATGTATGCAATGGTATGTACTAGACCGGACATTGCACATGTAGTGGGAGTATTGAGCAGGCTTATGTAAAACCTAGGGAAGGAGCATTGGACAACTATAAAGCGAGTTTTCAGATATTTGTGTGGCACTAGTGATTATGGCTTGTGCTACCAGTGAAGACCATGATTGGACAAATTTTTGGACATCCATGGTTTTGTTGATGCAGACTGGGCTGGAGATCTGGACCAAAGGATGTAGAAATTTGAATAATATATGAATTATTCACTGAGATTATTTTGATTACACACTATTTAAGCTTCATGCATAATACATAACCTCTTCTACAATTGATCATCAATTTGCGGAAATAGAAGCAGTCGCATGCGCACATTAAAACATAATCAAGCACACATATAACACAGTATGTAATGGGGAAAAGCTGCTGTACCGAAACCCCCAACTATCTATATAATATAATGATAGAGAACATGTAACAATACATAGCACAAAGCCCTCACAGCTCTCAGCACTATCTCACATGCTACACACAAACTAGCACGGAAGATGAACAAGTCACAGGTTCAAATCTCCTCCACAAGTCTGCCTGCCTCTACTGCGCAATCCAAGATGAGAATGAATGAGATCCAAGTTCAAATCCCCTTGGCTTGTACTGCGCAATCCTCATTGGCAATCTCAATCAATGTGTGTGCAAATCTCATGCACAAGTATAGTCACAACTGATAGCCACACTCACCCTTTCACCCACCTCTAACACCGGTCTCCACTGAACTGTCCATGCATTGCAGTTAACTGATGTATTCTTTAGTTGATTTATGAGTTAATAATTAGTGAATTAATTAATAATTAATTCACACTACTCATCACTAGTGTATTTTTCAGTTAGACTAAATACAACTAGTTCAACTAAGTTAAACCGAACACAACTCCACCAACTGTCTCATCAACTCCACCAAACTCTGCCACATGAGTTCTAACTAAAGTCAACCATGCAATAGCTCAACTAAACCCTAGGAAAAGCGTATTTCCTTCTGTCAGCTGCATGTGCCACATCCAAGCATCAAACTGAAGTGCTCCAAGAGGATAAGATAATTTTTATAGTCCAAATATTATTAAGGGCTAATAATATTTGACTGATCTATTTTTAGACTGGCAGTCTAAAAATAGACTTCGCCCAATGTCTAAAAATAGAGGTCCATCTATTTTTACCAACTTGACCAATCATCCAAAAATAGCATCCCGCAACTCATAGACCATGATCCATATGTCTAAAAATAGACATAGTCTAAAAATAGACTTTGCGACAAAAATCACCTGTGTGGCCCCCACCTAGTTTTGGTGATCACTTTCCAACTAGGATCAGGAAAGATGTTTCAGGATGCCTCCTTCACTGTTTCTTGTTGCAATCTTCAACAAAGGAGATATACAAGTGGGTATGTTTTTAGCCTATTTGGAGGTGCAGTCAATTGGATGAGTAAAAGACAGTCTGTAGTGGCTCTTTCAACTACAGAGGCATAATACATGGCAGCCACTCATGCAAGCAAGGAAGCAGTTTGGTTGCAGAGACTGTGTTCAAGTATGGGGTTGGTGCAACAAGCTATAAGGATAGACTGTGATAGCCAAAGTGCAATTTTCTTGGCTAAGAACCCTGCTTATCATTCAAAGACAAAACACATTGATGTTCAATATCACTTTGTGAGAGATATGGTTGAGGCTAAAAGGGTGTTGCTGGTAAAGGTGGACACTTTGAAGAATGTTGCAGATGCATTGATGAAGTCCGTGAGCACTCAGAAGTTATCTTGGTGTAGAGAAACAATGGGTGTTGCAGAGCTGGGCTAATGACTAAGCTCTCCTGTGGCCCCCTACGGAAAGAAAACAACAAGTGGGAGAATGTTGGGTATGTGTTATATTCTTTCCTCGACTAGTCACGCGCGGGGGGTTCACAAGGGGGGTGGAAATCCCCATGGTTCGGGGTTCGGGGCAGCGCCCCAGGGAATTTTTTTGGACCCTATTTTTCGGTGGGCAGACCTGCCCATGGCTTTATGCATGGGTTTGCACATGGTTTTGGGGCATGATGGTTTTCGGCCCCTGGTATTTTGTAGATTCGGTCAAGGGAACTACGGTTATGTTCTAATCCAGGGTTAATGGATTGGGGTTTATGTATGCATCAACATGTATATATAGGTGTTGTAACACTAAAATGAATATAATGAAAAATCAAGCTGGTCGTCCCTATTTGGGATCCAGGGGAAAATCTCTGTGTATATCTGTTTTATTTTTTATGCTCTCGCTATTGTTTATTTTCTGTTTTTAAGATTCGTTTGCAGATAATTTCTGTACAGGGTTAAAACCTACAAATCATAAGAAGAAAAAAATTCTTACTTGAATTTACTAGCCTCTTTACATGTCCAACATTTACCATAACAATGTTTGTCTTCTTGCGATGTGCTCTAATAATGAACTCCTTTCCATATT
Source organism: Pinus albicaulis (assembly GCA_034641835.2). NCBI lineage: Eukaryota > Viridiplantae > Streptophyta > Pinopsida > Pinales > Pinaceae > Pinus > Pinus albicaulis. Next base: position 95,506,627 of record CM076575.1, read on the forward strand.
TGAATAAATGATACTTGTTCTCATGGTGATGGAAGATCGCTTTCCTATCATACGAGTAATGATTCCCCAATAAAATACCAGTTATGTAAAGCAGAACCACATCTAATTCCACTGTGTCAACAAAATTTGCAGTAATTTCAAATCACAATATACATTTCTTTGAAACCTGTAGATTTGCATCATTACAAATCCAACCTAATGGATATGGTTTTGGATGTGGTATGGTCTCAAGGTTAAGTTTCTTGACCAAATATTCAGAGATTAAGTTTGCTTGTGACCCACTGTCAAAAAATGTGTCAATCTTGGTATGCTTGGATATGACCCTCACATGAAATAGTTCTATTATTTCTTCTTCATTTGGAGTGTTTATGTGACAGTTTGATATACTGGTACTGGGTTTATTTTCAATTTATTTTCCCTTCATGTTCTTCAATCCCATGGTTGTAATCTTAGATTCATCACCTGAATCAGATCCTAAATCATGTTGAGCTGTAGCAACAATTTTTGTTTCCCTTTGTTATTGGGTTTCTTTGGCCTCAATTTAGGATGCAATTTCCAACAATGAGTTTCATCATGGCCTTCTTTTGAACAATGTTTACAAACCAATTTTTCTCCCTCTTTCTTAACATATGTATTCTTTTTGTTTTTTCCTTTTGAGGTCTTTTAATTGGCTTTACCCTTAAAGGGTTTCTTTCTACCCTCTTCAGAAATGTTCTTCCCTCTAGCTTCTAGATGTGTGGCCTGAACACATACTTCATCTAGACTGGTGGGGTTAAACATGATACTAGTATGTTTTAGGTAGCTATGTAAGCCTCCTATGTACTTGAGCAAAGTATATTGTCTCTACAAATCCACCCCTAATAAGAAGTAGAGGATGATGATGATGAGGGTGAGGATGACGTCTCTCCATTGCCTCCATTTACTCCATTTCCCTTCTTTGAATTATCTTCATCATTGTGACCTCCTGAAGATCCTTGTCCTTCCTTGTGAAGTTTAGATCCTTCTCCTTCCAGTCTCTCATTTATTTCTTGATAAAGGATTCTAACCATCTCAGTCATGTCAATAAATGCTTTCTTGAACACTCTTTCTTCCTCCTTGGGATCAACTTCTTCATGGATTTCTCCTTCCTCTTGAGGGATGCTTAATGAAACTTCTGCTTCTTTAGGAGGTGAACTAGTGGTGGAGATTGTGGCAATCTTGCTCTCCTTTTCTTTCGCTCTTTTTGAGACCCTTCTGCTTCCACCAATTTTCCTTCTCCTCTCTTGAGCTTGACCCTTGTAAGAATCTAAAACTTGCAAACAATTAAACAATTCTTTACACTAAACAACACCAGAGAATAAACTTTAGCTCTGATATCAATTTGATCTGAAATGAATGTATTAGTTTTGCTGTGCTAAGTGTCTTTTAATTTTATAAACATTTTCATAATCAGTTCATTAGTTTGCATAAGGATTGATGTGTTTGTCCATGAATTAGAGATGATTTTTAGTGAATTAGAAGCATAAACAAGATTAAATAACACTGAAAAATAGTTTAAGATAGATAAATAAGTCACCACATGAAATTTACATAGCAAGCATGATGAAGCAGTTCACCCCTACTGGGCTACATCTGCTGGTTCATCTCCCAATGGCATGCCCATCTTTGATTATGCTCAAAATTTTGCAAATACATGTAGTTACAGTGCTCTAATGGCTATTTTATCTGCACCAATGGCTCCATAATGCTCCAATTAGTAAAAAATGACTCTTCATTCACTCCTAATGGCTGAAAATTGGGCCTCCTACACTTTTTCCCAGTTTCACCTAGAAAAGCTCCACTAAAAGTGGAGAACTCCACTTAACTCGAGATAAATTAGGAAATTATGCCAACTAAGGGGTGCCCTCCAAATATCCCACCGAATTTAATTGAGGCATTTAATTTGATGGTTGGGGTGGCCACATGCCAACCCCAAAACCCGCGGTTACATAAACCGTTGGATAGATGGAACCCAAGGCATAAACTGAAGTGGGAGATTTAAACTGCGGGTTGAGTTGTGGTGGTTAGCGCTAACCGCGCGGAAGTGGCTACAGTTTAAATCGTAGCCATGTGACAACATATGCAGAACCACTGATCCAAATTTATGTAAGAATGCAAGATAATACACATATAACCATAAATACAAAGATGTAGCAGAAATAACACTTCATTTCATTAATATCAAAGAACTGAAATTTGCTTACAGACAGAATGGAAATAAACTAGCTAGGGTGCTGGTAGCATATCTTTGAGAAGAGATGTGGCAGCTACAGACCTCTAAAGTGTGTTAAAATGAGGCTCGAGGGCCTATTTATTATTGATAAATAATGGAGAACTCTAAACATCCAAAAACCTAACCTTAGGAGATGAAGCGCCAAAACTATGGGCCCCATTTGGGTAAATTGGTGTTTCAACTTCCCGGGGACGTAACTTCGGCATACGATCTCCGTTTGATGCGTATCATGCCTCGTTATAAATATCTATCTGAAGCATACAAGTTTTGATGTGAGAAAAATCAATCCAAGAACCCATGTTGCTCTCGGTTTTCCCAAAAAATGTCGTTTAGGGCTGTAAAATTGCTCCGGAAGTTCAAGACCCGAAAAAATGCTAAAAATAGTAAGTTGTGTTGCAACTTAAAAACTGAACGAACTGATGGTGGGGGTTCAAATGGAATAGGTGGGTGGCCACCAATATCCACCTGGATCATTAAGGCCCCAAAACGGCTCCGGGAGTGTAGGACCCTAAAACCTGCTAAAAATAGTAAGTTGTGCTGAAGGTGAAAAGCTGCAAGAATTGATGGTGCGGATCCAAATGGAATAGGTGGGTGGCCACCAATATCTACCTGGATCATTCCTCCCTCCTTAGGAAGAAATGGTCCCCATTGTGTTGAGATCCTCCATGAGATGAGGCAAATTCTATTGAACTGGGTATTATATTTTTCGAAGATGTCATGGACCTACAGGCAGACATGCTAGATGCATTTAATTTTGGTTTCTTTATAAGCGTCATAAAGTACATGTGTGATTTTTGTATGTGTATTTTCAAGAAGTATGGCAACATCAAGTGGCAATGCGTCGGGGGTCAGATCAATGGAGTGCTTTTCCTGACAGTGTAGAGGAACCTCTGTGAGTGAGGAGAAAATGTCCTCGTATTCCTCCATGACTTTGTCCATCTGTTGAAGCCGTGCATGGAGCCCTATTTTGAGGTTGTGGCCACAATATTCTTCTTTCCCTATGAGAGAGTTGTAAGGAAAATAAATTTCTTGGTTTGGGAAACAATATTACTACGTTGTTTTACAGTAGTCAAAGAGATGACAGGAGGCGGTACTACCTCCGGTATCCTGTACAAGTTATTTCCCAAAGTAATAATAACATCACGAGGCCTAGACTCATACATAGCATGTCGCCTCCACAAGTATGGTTGGACCAATAATACATCAAATACATCAAGATGAGCAACATCACATAATACCTCATCCGTGAATGGCTTGATGTTGTACAAAAGGCAACATTGTTGAGCTACACTTGCAAATGAGTGAATTTGGAGGGAAAATGCCTTATTAAAAGAGAAACCCCATATTTCTCTTTCGCCCACTGCGGCCAAACTGTAGCTCTGTTTGACAAACCGTCTGCACCGTTGGAAATCTCTCACCGAGCTATAAAATGGGTATCCTTTAGTTTTTTGTGATTTAATCGTTCACCAGGACACATTTTTCCAAGAAGGGTCACTTCCCCATTCCTCAAAATTGAATTTATTCACTCGCAACACATGTACTTGGGGCACCACTTTGTCTCCATACTTGTCCATGCTCGTGTCGAATTTCGTCATGAGTAACCATCTTGTACTCATGTTTTTGTGGTCCCCAATGGACCTTTTCTGTGTGGCAGCATCATCGAGTCGCCCTTGGTTAGAGCATCCAAATTGAGTCATCATCGCATCCATGGAGTCTATCCCGAGTCCCTTTGTATCCTGCTATAGTCCTCCATCCTTCAATGCTTGGTTCCTATTTCGTGTCGCACATTATGGCCTTCAGTTCTACTGTCCCCTGTGCCCTTTGATACTGTGTCAGTTGCTGCTAGGTCATCCATGCCCTTCATTCTCTAACAAGGGAAGTCATCATCCCACTACTCAGTACCCCCCATTCCACCATCATCCTTGGTGTCAGTCTATTAGTCGCTCTACTATTTTATCTCGTGCCTTAGTAGAGGACCCCTTATTGACTCACCTATGGCAGACCTCCTTCTGTCGACATCAACTCATTCATTCTAGAAGACAGGTCTAGAGGGAGGTGTACCTTGGTTCCAGCTTCCAATCTTGTTTGGTGCCTCGGATCAGGCAAAGGGATTCATTATTTCCATTTGACTTGATTTTTTCTCATCTCCAGCTCCTCACAACATGATCGAGATCCGTATACTTGATGGTTCAGTGATGTAGTAGATTACACCAGTGATTCCCGGGTGTGTGTGAGATGTTTCAGACCTCACGAGGGGGTGGCCCTTCAGGTAGCCCCCCATATGCTCGGATGACCTCTTCATTACAACCTTTGATGCAACTCCATAGATTTTATGGTGTTGGCCTCAACCACTTGCAACGCCTTTTAGTTTGCATGTATCATTCATATTTTCAGAGCCCTCTCCTATTTACAGGGCCTCTTTGGTTGTACTAAGATATTATTGTATAAGTCCTGGCTGTTATCCCAGGCAAAGTATGTATGTGGGATCCATTTTCATGTTTTTATCTGGCTCATGTTTATGCCAACATGTACTATATAGTCCAGTCCCTTGTTTACTAGACGCATTATTCTTTGTACTTTGTCTCGGCGGGCATAGGTATGCCTCCCTCGCTGCTTATAACACAGGTACTCACTGATAAAAGAGACTTTTCGCACCTGTAAGTCTCGCCTCCTCAGGGTCTTGTCCTATAGCGCTTTGATCTACCTTATATTTCTCTCTCTCTGTCTTCCCCTTCGGTGTCTAGTGATTGAGTTTTTACAACGTACTTTGTTCATACGATTAGCTCCTAATGCTCGCATGCTGGGGGGCAACCTGTTACACCAATTTTTGGTCATCTAACCTGTTACTATTAGATGGACCAAAGTACACCATGTAAGACCAATTTTACCCTAATTAAAATTGATTTCACTATGAAAAATAACTTATTAATCCATATTATTAAGTTGTTTATGGTCTAAACAGGAAATCCCATGAGGAAATATTGAATAAATACACATTTGTTTGATTTTCCTCAAGGAATAATTAGTTAAACAACAGTTTAATTAATATTCCTAGTTATATTTAACCCAAAACAAGAAAATTAATTAGATAAATCATTATTTATCTTATTATTTTTTAGGAATAATTATTTAAACCTTATTTAAATAATATTCCTTGTTAAATTTGACTAAATCATTTATAAATAATTGAATAAATAATTATTTATTTAATTATTACTCAACCACATCCTTAAAATAATAAATAAATCATTTATTTATTTATTATTTAAAAATAAAGGGATTTGACCTAATTCAAATTATTTTTCCCTCCTACAAATATAATAAAATATTCCATAAAAGTTGGATCTAGATTTGGTTAATAATATTTTAACTATGCACCAATATCTAGAATAACTCAATATTTTGTTATAAATAGAAGGGTTTTTCCATTCACTCACTACCTTTTGTTGCCTAAAGATCACTCTGGATCTATACCTTTAGTTTGACTTTGATCCTCCATCATTGTCATATTTTGCTACCATTTTTTTCTTGTGAGCTCCCTTTGAGTTCCATTTTTGTCTAGGTTTTCTACACCTTCAAGAGAGAGAGATTTTAGATCTGAAGTGCTGAGGACTTACAAGAACCCATCCCATTGAGGGGGATTGGTAATATCTTTCTATGTTCCCTTCCCAGGTGTCAAAAAATACAAAAATTCTTTAAAAATATCCTTGTCTTGTCTATTGGATGCATGGAGAAACTCTTGCTTTTATTTACTGCTTAATATATTTTACTGCATAGGTCTAGATTTGTAGCATTTATCTTGGTCAACTAACTGCATATCTAAAGAAATTGGCAACCATCTTTGAAGTTAGGGCTGTTTGTTATGCACAACTAAAGTGAGCTTTTTTTGTACACTTGCGATTAAGATTCATACTAACAATCATCACTATCAGAATCTGTGCAATCAAGTGATAATTTCTGAAAATGATTTATACTACCACCACTTTCAGAATATGAACTATATACAGACATGCATTCTGTAGAATAATCATAATCTGAAACTAAATACCATTCTGCAGGATTATGTGCATAATTAAACAAATCAAAAATATTTATCTGAGTCTTTTGCTTCTAATTTGGACATCTATTAGCAAAGTGTCCATGTTGTCCACAAATGAAACACTTACTTCTATCCATTGAGACAGGTTTTCTTCTTCTCCTAAAGATGTATCTGGATCTTTCTTCTTTACCTTTTCCAAACTTCTCCTTTAAGTATTTCTTATGACCTTTCCATTTTGGTTTGGAACAATGGCAGGCTGTAGTTTTATGTCTCTTCTTTTTTGGTGTTTTATAACATCCAAATCTATGTGTTTCATTAAAGAGATCACAAAGTAGTGGATTGAAAGACAATTGATTCTTGAGATTCTTCTTATTTTTATAAGTAGTACATTGATCCCTTATGATGGTAAGAATATGTTGATGTAGGGCTGCTAAAGAAAGAGAATAAATGGAGATTTTCTGAGTAGCTAATTCCTGAGTGACCATTTCAGGGATTCTACTTGGCATATAAGCAATGTAATGTTTGAGATATGCTGTGTTATCAAGATCAGGAATCTTATAATAGAGCCCTTGCATGGTAAAATAATACTCAGGTAGTAGGTTTAGATCACAAAGTCTTTGACTCATGAACATCTGAGCATAATGTGTTGTATCTAATGGTATGATTCCTAAGAATTCATGTGAAAGTGCCAACATCATAGCTTCTAATGGATCTGTTTTTTCAAGAAGTTATTTCTACTGTGTTCTTCCTAAATGTTCCCATAAAAAACGAACATTTCCTGTAAATGCCCATGAGATCTGCAGAGCTACTTCTCTCCATGACTGTTTAGACTCAACTTTTTTCTGTCTAGCCCATGTGTCAATTCTTTGTAGAAGAATCATTGTTTGATATCTGTCTAAATAATCAAAGTTTATAAACATAGTGTTTTGAATGCTATGAAAAGAGGCTGATTCTTCTCTTATTTCTGTGCTGGCTAAGTTTTGAGCCCAGCGATTGAAAGGACTAGAATGAGGTTGAGATGATACATCTCCTTCTGAAGTCTTGGGAGTTTTACTAGAAAAATGAAAAGCATCTCCTCTTTTTGTTTTAGAAGAGCTTTCTCCTAACTCCTCTAAGACAGTATCATTTCCTTTGATATCCAAAACTAATTGAGAAAATTTATTATTAACCAAGGCTAATTTTTCTTGGGCTAATTTAGAACCTTGGTGGATTTTTTCAAGAGTAGTTGCATCTAGAGACTTGATCATCTTTAAGAATAAAGTATGATCATATTTTACCTGATGGTAAGTAAACTTCAGACCTTCTCTTTCAGCTTCTTCAAAATCTGGAGGAGAAGGGGGTCTTGGTATTTCATATTGAAAGTTTGAGACTGATCTACTGATTGTATTTAGCTGATATGTAATTTCAACTAAATTTTCCTAATGAGCTTTCAGCAAATCATCATTTTCTTGGTGCAATGTTTTTATATGAGCTTTCAAATATAAGACATTTGTTGCTATATCATCTATATTATGTGAAATACAAATTGACTGGTAGTTTTTATAATTTAACATCTTAATTTGTTATGCAGGTTTTGGATCAGATTTACCTCTGAGATGAAGAAACTATAAATCTCCTTGTAGGGTACCATTCTTGAACTTCTGGGTACAATTTCCTAGGTCAAGATGTCTTTCTAAAAGAAGAGGCAAAGTATCCTGCTTGCTTATGGGAAGACTCTACATTTTCATATCTTTAGTTGGAATAAATATTTGTATATAATCTTTACATTCAGGATGTTGGCCTTTATGATCTGAGGATGATGACGATGATGGAGAATCAAGTATTTTGTATCTTGGTTATTTTTGGGTTTTTTCCTGGAAATATTCACAATTATCTGAAGAAACAAAACTATGCTTCTGTACATGTTTCTGAAATGGAGTAGAAGGTATCCTCATACTGGAAGAATGGGAGAACTGATAAATAGGCTCCTTTGGTAAAACCATAGCAGGACTTATAGTTATCTGGGGGCTTTTAATTTCTGACTTAGTTTTAACAAATCTGAGTTTTCCAGAACCATCTGAGTTTTTTACCATTTGTAACTAATTTTAACCTTTAGACAACTATGAATACTTTTGGGCTGTGGGGGTGTACGAACTATCCCATTATGAAGGTAAAGAGACTTTAGAAAATCCAAGTTGAAGAGGCATAGTGTTTCCTGGTCCAACTATGACACCTTCCTTTAGAGCTCTCTTATTGAGTTTGGGATTTATGGGACGCATGGTAGTAGTTACAAATCTAAGACAGATAGAAGTATGTAACTATACAATATGCGTATTAGGTGCAACATAAAAACCTGAAAACTGAGTATAGGCTTGGAGAAAATGATTGATGTAGGGATCTGTCAAAGAGACTTGGTAACTTGGGACAAGGGAAGACCATACTGGACCATTTTTTAATGGACCTTGAAAACTGCCTAATAGTGCATCATTGAAATTATTGAATTTGGAGTCTAACACAAAATTTAAGCAGGATGTGTTTAACCCTGGTCTAACCAATGGATTAATACCAAACTGTATCATGCCAATATGCACATACTTAAATCCATTCTCTAATCCCCATGCAATATGTTCTTGGTTTATTAACGAGATCTGATATACTGGTTTACCAACTGAAATAGGAATATTCACAGAAGTAAATTTGAACAGACTTGCAGCCTTGAACTTAAACATTGGTAACTCATATATTTTTTCAACATCAACCTTAGGAAGTGTTCCAATTGGGTTGAGGGTCGAATTCCTGAGAGACTATACGAGAATTATAGATTGGGTCTTGTTCTTTCTTATTAAGAAATTTTAAGAAAGACCATCTCTTTTCATGTACTTCTTTTCTAGAGCTAACACCAGATTTAGAGAAATCATATGAGTGACCATCCATTGTAAATTAAAAGAAAATATTATGCACTGTAAACAGAGATTGCAAGAAACTTGAATGCAGATAGCCTACACTTGCCCCGAACACAACGACTTACACCCTTTGCGCCAATCAAGAGGCCTCTTCGTCAGCAATCCAACACACACCAGAACTTAATGAGTTGAAATACAAATACATAATAACTCTTAGGGCCTCAAAACGGCTCCGGAAGTTAAAGACCCAAAAAACTGCTAAAAATAGTAAGTTGTCCTTCAACTTAAAAACTGAACGAACTGATGGTGGGGGTTCAAATGGAATAGGTGGGTGGCCACAAATATCCACCTAGATCATTAAGGCCCCAAAATGGCTTCGGGAGTGCAGGACCCGAAAACCTGCTAAAAATAGTAAGTTGTGCTGAATGTGAAAATCTGCAAGAATTGATGGTGAGTGTCCAAATGGAATAGGTGGGTGGCCACCTAAATCCACCTAGATCATTCCTCCCTCCTTAAGAAGCAATGTTCCCCATTGCATTGAGATCCTCCATGAGATGAGGCAAATTCTGTTGAACTGGGTATTAGATTTGTCGAAGATGTCATGGATCTGTGGGCGGACATGATTGATGCATTTAGTAATTTTGGTTTCTTTATGAGCCTCAGATAGTACATGTGTGGATTCTGTATGTGTAGTTTCAGGAGGTATGGCAACATCAGGCGGCGGTGCGTCGGGGGTCAGATCAATGGAGTGCTTGTCTTGACAGTGTAGAGGAATCTCTGTGAGTGAGGAGAAAATGTCCTCCTATTCCTCCATGACTTTGTCCATATGATGCAGCCGTGCAGGGGAGCCCTATTTTGAGGTTGTGGCCACAATATTCTTCTTTCCCTTTGAGCAAGTTGTAAGGAAACTAAATTTCCTAGTTTGGGAAACAATCTTACTGCGTTGTTTTGTAGTAGTCAAAGAGATGATAGGAGGCGGTACTACCTCTGATATCCTGTACAAATTATGTCCCAAAGTAATAATAACATCACGAGGCCTAGACTCATACACAGCATGTCGCCTCCAAAATTATGGTTGGACCAATAATACATCAGCTACATCAAGAGGAGCAACATCACAAAATACCTCATCCGTGACTGACTTGATGCTGTACGGAAGGCAACACTATTGGCGGATGCGGATATCTCTCCCTAGGTGAAGCCACCCGATGGTATATGGTTGCGGGTGTGCTATGGTTGGTAGGCCGAGCTGCTTCACGACCTCTACTGAAATGAGGTTCTTTTGGCTTCTGTTATCGACAAGGAATTGCAGTGGAGAACCCTTCACCCACATCTGCGAATGGAAGAGGCGCTCCCCCTCCTCTGGATTCTCGGGATCCTCCCTTTGGATCTTGGTGGTGGCAATAATGGCACTGGGATCTGCATAAATGATTTGATTCCATTTTTCATTGCCTTTGTCTGGTCCTGACTTAGGATCAGAAAATGCATCTGTTTCGGGTTCCTTTAGTTCGGCCACCAACGACTGTTTGGCCTGACACTTGTTTGTGCTATGAGTGGGGCTGTTATGAAATTCACATCACTTCTTCTTGTCCTTATTTGGATTTGTGGTGTTGTTTTGAGTCGCCCCGCTTTGGCCTTTCCCCTTGTTCTGTGGTTCGGGGGCACCTTTCCATGGCTTCGGATTTGCAGATCAAAATTCTCGCTTCTTCTGCTTAAATTTTTCTACTCGATCTTGGCGGCATAGCGATATGCCGTGCTAAGTGATGTAATGTTGAGGAACTCCATTTCCTCCTGAATGTGTTTGTGCAGAAAATTGTGGTACTTGAGCGCCAAATGTCTCTCTGAATATTTAATACCCAACTTTGTGCATAGAGTATGGAACAAATTCATTAGTTCGTGCACATCTTGATCCATTTGCTACCACAACGTGGTCCATTGGATGTATTTGTCCTCATAGCTCCCCATGGGGTAGTATTGTTCCTTGATGCCGTCTCAGAATGAATTATAAGTGGGTGTGGCTGAGAACAGAGAGGGTTCCACTTCGCCCTCTTGCTCACAGTAGGTTTCCCACCAGTCTTTGACATGGGGAGTGGCTTTGAGGAGTGAAAAAATAATATTTTCTCTGTCAAAGAAATCATGGACAGAGAAATACCCTTCCAGGAAATTTAACCATCTATCTGTTAGTTCCCAAATCCACCTTAGGCTGAAATAAGGCAGAAGAAGGACAACACCAAACCACGTTCAGCCTCGTAGCTAGCCCTACGAGGACAGGAGAGGGCTCTCTCCGGGTCTATCTCGGAAAAAGATGTCAAATAGGGCCTGAGATGACCTAAATGCAAAATTGATAATGATTTTAGGCTAGTAAATAAATATGAAAGAGGTATTTTAATAAATGACTGGGTTTTTTGGGCTGTATGGGACAAGGAATAGCAAGAGTGGAGAAATTAAATCAAAGGCGCAGAGTACTTCGTGAGGCAAGATAGGCAGAAGGTTTAGCAATCAGATTTGAAATAATATGGGGTGGAAAGACTGTTGAGAGGTTTGAAAAGGGAATATATAATGAATCCTTATCAAACAGAAGAAGATACACAGAAACATGAACGCTTTCCCAAGGAAGAGCAATAAATTGGATTCTACCCTTCTTACTTAAAAGCATTCAACTGGAAGTGATTATGAATGAACAGTAAAACATAACGAGATACATATGAAACAGAAGAAGAAACATATGCTAACTCATACCACATGAATCTCATGAGACAGAGCTGCAACATTTCATTAATTCTCTGTCGAAGCTGTACAGTGAAAGTTGAGTTATTCTTTCACACTTTTCCCAGCACTCCGACCCCCCTTTTACAAATGATTTCCCCTTATAATAAATAAACCTAGAAGTGGGAAAACATATCGACACAAATAAGGAGCTGTTTCAACTAAAACTACAAGAATAGAAAGAGTCATCCCTTCGTTCTAAAGATAGAACAACATTACATTTTTCACTTGAGACCTTCTGGTGACCAATAAAAAGGCGGAAACTGTAGCGTAGACTTTCTAAATCATAACTGAAGACACAAATAGACTATCCACTCCTACTTTTCTGCTATGGTAGATGTCACTGTTTTAAATTTAGGCTTTCAGTCTTTGACTGCCACTTTCCCTTTGCCGTTTGCATAAAAACCAACTTCTTAATAAAAATAGCTTTTGAACGAAGCTGTTGCCTTTAGTGAAGGGAATAATACAATTTTTTTTTTGTTTGTGAACATGATATAAGGATATAGTTTCCGCTTCTGAACTGAAGAATGTGTCATAGCATTTTGATAGCAAAAATGTCGAAAAGATGTGTAAGATGACCAGAGCACCCACAGGCGACATGAATTGGATCGCCAACATCTCACCTGTACAACTGCAGTTCTGTAATAATCCCTGTCCACGGTCCCAATTGCAAATTTTGCTAAACTAAACAATATCACTTTCAATACCAGCGATCCATACCCATTTGCAATTCATATTTTTAATACCAGCGATTCATCGATGAACTTAAAAAGATTCCCAACACTTTCTTTATCATTTGCAAAACTAACCAAAGAAAAGTCTTCATTCACCTCACACGATGCCTCGGTGAGTTTTCTAACGAGGATGCTGATCTAGATATTGTTATAAAGATGACAGATCTCACACATCTGTGTAGAAGTGAAAACGAGCTCTCCATAGCTCTCGAATTCCTTGGCTTTGGCCCGCCTGTAAAGTATACCCGAGAAGGGAACTTCCTCATGCTCATAGAAGCACCAAGCTGAATTCCTTTAAGCGGCTCCAATGTATCGACGGCCCCTTTTGGGAAAACTTTGATTGCGGTAACCATAAATGCATACAAATCAAATCAAACAAACTCTAATGAAACAATCTGCAATTTTCCAGCATTACAATGGACTGAGAATAACCTTCCATACATTTTTGAGCGTTAGCCAAAAAAATGATAGAGTTTATAATTTGACATCCAAAACTCTCTTATCCAGTCTTCAATCACACTAAATACTGTCCAAAAGCGATTCACAGCCTTACAAATCCATTGGAAGCAAGGAAGTTGAGTTTTTTATAGAGCAGAGGCGAAATTTTTTGTTCCAGCTCTGTGCGCCGCGCACTCTGCCAGTGCACCGCGCCTGGTGAGTGTGCCGCGCCAGTGTAAATTTGCACTGTGCAAAGGCGCCCAATGCGCCGCGTACTGTGGATGCACCACACTGTTCTCTAATGCGCCGCACCACGCACTTCAACACACAGTTCCGGCCTTAAACTCTGTTTCGCCCATCCAACTGACTTTTCCATGGTCTCTCTGGGATCCTAGTTGACTTTTGTTATGCCGATGAATTGTAAAACAATAAAAACATCTTTCATGGCATGGATTTTGATTTTGACTTAGCAAACCCACTATTTGAAGACTTTGACACTTCTTACAATAAACTATGTTTTAATCTTGGACTGAATAATGAATCTCTTTGTTGTCTTTTGCAGGAATGTTAACATGTCTTGGTGAAGGATGACCAAAGGCTGCATGTGAACATCTTCAACTGAAAAACCTATGGCAATTATTTCAAAAGATGAAAAGAAGACTTTTTCTTCAAAACAGGGTTTTGAAGAAAAGTCATAGTCTAGCAATATGAAGTTGAGATATCTGGAATAAAAACTTATTTAAAACTTCCCTCTGACCTGCTGGCATTAAACCCTAGACCTAAACACCAAAATAACTCCTTGCTGACCTAGACATCAAATAGGACTGTAAATGACCTAAGCCAGCAGGATAAGGCATGAGGGGAATGAGTAACAAGGCCTTCCGTCAGTCACTGGCATGCCCCTAGCGGAATGCAACTGAGTGAATCGAGTGAGACACCGAAATATGAAAAGCAAAAAGAGAAGTTTTGATCTCTAACGGAGGGCTGAAAAGACTGACTCTAACACTATCTATGGTGTCTACATCCATCTAGCCTTCAAATATAGGAATGTCAAATTTTACCTATACCTTGAAGGGAGTGGCGCCTCTAGAGTGGCTGTTGGATGCAGATGCGCCGTAGGTGTGCAGTCGTTGAAGGATCACGTTCCTTTGTTTCTCAAGGGCCTCCTCAAGCAATATTTTGATAGGATCTCCTGCTCCCTCATCTTTCTTTTCTTCCACCATGGGAGGTCGTTGGGGTTTGCGAGGCTGATCTTGCAAGGGTTCAACCAGATCCAACCCTAATTCCTTATATGCTGACTGCATTGGGGACATGCAAAGAAAAACAAAGAAAGAGAAAACCGCTTTGATACCACTGATTTGGATTTATGCAGGAACACAAGAGAATATACATATAACCAGAAATACAAATATGCAGCAGGAATAACACTTGATTTCATTAATATCAAAGAACTGAAATTTGCTTACAGAAATAATGGAAATAAACTAGCTAGGGTGCTAGTAGCATATCTTTGAGAAGAGATGTGGAAGCTACAAACCTCTAAACTATGTTACAATGAGGCTCGAGGGCCTATTTATTATTGAGAAACAATGGAGAACTCTAAACGTCCAAAAAAATAGCCATAGGAGATGAAGTGCCAAAAATATGGGCCCCGTTTGAGTAAATTGGTGTTTCAACTTCCTGGGGACATAACTTCGGCATACGATCTCTGTTTGACGCATATCATACCTCGTTAGAAAGATCTATTCGAGGAGTACAACTTTTGATGTGAGCAACATAGGTCGCTCCCGGTTATCCCAAAAAACATCGTTTGGGGCCTCAAAATGGCTTCGGAAGTTCAAGACTCAAAAAATTGCTAAAAATAGTAAGTTGTGATGTAACCTAAAAACTGAACGAACTGATGGTGGGGGTTCAAATGGAATAGGTGAGTGGCCACCAATATCCACCTGGATCATTAAGGCCCCAAAACGGCTTTGGGAGTGCAGGACCCGAAAACCTGTTAAAAATAGTAAGTTGTGCTGAATGTGAAAAGCTACAAGAATGGATGGTGCAGGTCCAAATGGAATAGGTGGGCGGCCACCGATATCCACCTGGATCAACCGCTGGCAGAGACTGTTGTTGGTTAATTTTTATCCATGGATGAGTTTAACGTTAAAAATTGATGTTGTTATGTGATCATACCATGCGGGGACCACCGACGGTACCCAACCCCCAAACACGAACATTATAAACTTTATATAGAACCCGAAATCCATAGATGTTAAAAATCACTTGTAGCGCGGATGGTAGAGCCTGTGCATGCACGGCGAGAGGTCCGGGGGTTGATTCCTGCGACCTCCAACAAAATTTTAGTAAGTGGTTCCAAGGCTAGGTGGCAGTCTCAGGGCGAGCCACGTGGCAACTCCTGATTGGCCCATCAAACCCCTCCAAAATAATTCGACCAATAGGAATGAGACACCTGTCAACCTGTAATTGATTATGAGGAAGGAATATTCCTAAGAATATTCCTGTTTTGCTGACTGTGCATCCCAGTCAAACTTGGTCAAACTGTTGCAATTTTACTTGTTTGGAATTTCGATCAGAATGCAATATCTCCCTCATACGACATTGGTTTTTTGAACTATTCACGACACTGGAATTAGGAAGATTAGATCTACATAACCATCCCAATTTCAGCCCAATCGTGTAAATTTGAATTTTGATCAAAATTTATGAACTCCTGACCAGAAGTTGTGGAATATTGTTGGTTCGACCAAGAGGGACTAGGGAATGATTGATTTTTACAAGGTTGTAAACTATATGGCTATGACTTCCAGGTATTAGGGGAATGTTGATGGCCTTGTCAATTTGATCCAAGAAATTGCTGCTAAGCATATTGTCCAGAGAAAAAAAAAATCATAGAAGGGTCTTGCGACATACTTGATGGGCGATTCTACCATTTTCATCATTGTGCCACAAAATAGACTAGTTCTGGCTCTTCTTAAGCTTTCTTAATCGAACAGTTACACAGTGATTTATCACCATTATCATTTTCTCGTCCCTGATCCTGAAATGCCCCATGAAAAATCTTGTGCAATGTTTCCACCATCAAGAAATAAGTTAACATATCTCCCGAAGATCCAAAGAAGACTGCCTTGGAATATTATAGAAGAAACTTGGTCAAATGCCTAGTTTCCTGGGTCATATCCCTTCCTGGTGCCATGACCGTGCTGATTTCCTTTTCACGGTTTTGGCTTAGCGATGTCAACGCCCTAATTTCTTGGAAAACTGCGTTGATCCCCTTTCTGGCAGTGTTTCCTCAAATGGAGGAGAAGCTTTGACCTCTAGAAGCTTAAGGGTGACGATTTGGTTGTTAAACGGTGGTGATAAGGCAGATCTCTCTAATTTTAGAGCTTTGATCTCATCCATTGGGGTTCATCCCTTAGAAAGTGGGCCTTTCTCTTCCTTTCCTGGGCTCCCAACCTCTTCTCCCTTCCTATAAATTCACATCCATCATTCCCCCAAGTTTAGATCTTGGTTGATCATTATTAGAATAGTCTGAACTGTCATCCCTTTGCATCCTAGCATTGTGATAAAGCCTAAGTGTTCAAGAGAAGGAATGATTTTGAGCTTCGGTGAAGGACTCATATTTTCACCAAAGAGTCGCCAGTTCTGCTGTCAAGATAAATCCCCTTTGTGGACAGAGGCAATCTCTCTAGCCCTAGAGTCTAGCAACACGAGATTATTTATAATGCAAATATCTCTTAACTAATGCTTACAATGCAACAAGGAAAGAGACATAAATACCTTTTTCCAAATGCTACACTTGATTCCGTTGATGATGACCTTGATCCACGATCCTTGTAGGCCTGCTCCTTTCTAAGTTACCTGTTACTTTGGGAGGAAAGACTGTCTATATATACGTGATGGTTTTCCAAGGCCCCTTGGATTTTAATTTATTCCTTGGGCGTGACTATACTTATGTCATTGGATCACTTGTATCTTCTCTCTTTCGCGTGATATGTTTCCCACATGAAGGAAGAATTGTGGCCATTGATCAAATATAGTTCATTAGTCCTGATATAGCTCACAATCAACTGAAATCCCTTAATGGTTCTTACATGCAAGTTTTATCTTCCCTGCCACAGGTTAATTATGTGGCAACCTATTCCATGCTCGTGTCTATTGGTGATCCATTCAGTGACATAGTGCACCATGTACTGGGGGCATTGGACCTTGATTTCCAAAGTGTTGTTCTCCCATCCAATGAGAACCTCTTGGAAGCCATGAAATAATATGGGCCATGAGAAAGGCCTTCGGATTAGAGTTCATTTTCTTGTGTCAAGCTCCTTAAAAAATGAATCAAGCTCTTCGGAGCAGAGTTATTTCTTGTGTTGAGCTCGTTAAAAGATGAAACAAGGTGTCATGAGGATATTTCTTTTAATTTGTCAACCTCGTTAAGAAATAAAACAAATCCCCTTTCAATTCGAGTCTTTGTTTAGATCTCATAAATTCCCAGTCAAGTCTTTCACTTGATCTCGTAATTTAACCTTCATTCTATCCACCTATTAGTAACCAATAGTCTACTTAGGTGAATGAGATGAAGCTTAGGGGGCATGTACCTCGAATTGAGTCACCATGCTGGGGGCATGCAACTTATTTCAAGCATAGTTTGTCTCTATTTCAAGCATGCGTAAAAATGAAACAAATTTCAAGTAGAGTTTCCCGTGTTTCAAGCTTGTGTAAAAATGAAACCATCCCTATTACACCTCTCGTGATTTCCATTTTATCAACTTGTTTTTTGCTATATGAGCCTTGGTTTTCTCATTCCATCGTCACCATATGCCTGGCTGATCATACGCTTTTACTTGGTTTTACCCTTTCCTAAGGAACATCTGCGATGAGTGGTATTGTTAGCCAACCTCTTGACCTTTATATGTTTTGAGAAGTTCGACCATAACCGAAACAAGTTACTACCTTTTATACCACTCGTTCCTCCATGAGGAGTCATATTTCAGCTCTTTTCTGACTCTCGAAAAATCAAAATATTTCCGAGTAATTTTCATTTTGAACTCTTTAAAGTGAATGAATTGATGTGGTCTCACTATACATTTACCCTTTTTTCAGGCTGAGATTTACTATTTACGAAAAAGGAATACCTTGATCGAACATGGTCAAGAGGTTCCCTTGGATATTGTTTTCTACCTTTTCAGATTTGAGGGATGACTTACAAAAAGGGACATGATGGAGTTTCATTTTTGTTTCTTTTCAAACTCCTTAAACATGAAAAGTAACCGAGTTACCTTTTCATTGGACTTGTTAAAGATTAAACGACGAAAGACTTGTCACCATGACAAGATCGAGTTCCTCCTTCCTATGGCTCGTTAAACTTATAGGATGGATTCTTTTGAAGAATGAAGTTACATGCTTAGCATATGCTATCCTCTCCATGCTAGATATAAAAAATAAAGAGGTACTCGTTAGCAATAACAAGGGAAAATTGAAAGTGAACATCCTATGTGTATTTAAGGAAACTTGTCGCTCTTGAACATGACACTCATCTGCAGTTCATATCAGGTTGGGGACATCCTACATTAATCACTTTGCATCCATGGGTTTGGGAAATCCATTTTCCTCTCATTTTATAAACAATTTTATCAACATGACCTCTGCTCCTATTTGAGTCAAATGCTGCCACACTCCAGAGTCGTGTCACTAATATGTTCAAGAGAAGTCCTTTTTGTCAAACATCCTTTGCTTATTTGACCTCCCTTGTTACAATCCCAAATTACTCCTATCATCTTAAGATATATTTTGTTCATTTCGATGATCTGGGAATCATCTTGGCCCTCCTTCGACGAATCATTCCCTATTGACTTCAACTCATTATCTGGGAAGGTGATTTAGAAACTTCTGTTCAATACCTTGGAGCTTGCATGCCTCAATGGAAAGTTCTTCATGTTCGACGACATGTTCACATCATTGGTGTTTGATCGAATGATTCTACAAGTGTCCGACTTCAACACATCCATTCACACTTGTAGATTGTGATGTAGTACCTTGAGGTCCATCTTCATTATTGGTGGTCTCTCTAGTGCTTGTTAATGATTTTCATCATTGATTGGCAATCAAGTGGTCTCTACCATGTTCGACACCAATACATTTATTTGCATGGCTAGATTTGTACATTGGGTTGATTGAGATCGAAGTGAAGAACCTGGGTCACATCTGATTTTTGGTCCAGGATGCGAGGAGTTATTGAGTATGCATTATTGTATACATGATGCTATCTATACAGATGGATGTGTCCATATCGCGAATCCATTTCTATGATATTTTTAAACAGATGGCTGCAACCATACCATGGGTTCATGTTCTATTTGATACCTAGTGCAGCATCCTGTGGTTAGGAATATTCATACTAGATATGTCATATATTGTAAAATATTTGGTTTGGCAGGTTTTCTAGAGGTGGTCTGCGTTCTTTGCCTTAGTCCATAAATCATTTCAGCCATCACCCCCTGTTATGCCTTCATGCTCTAGGGGGCATATGTTACACAGTAATTTGTCACCATGATCATTTTCCCATCCTTGATCCTGAAATTCCCCGTGACAGATCCTGTGCAATGTTTCTACCGTCAAGAAATATGTTAACATATCCCCTGAATATCCAAAGAAGACTGCCTTGGAAGATTACTAAAAAACTTGGTCAAATTCCTAGTTTCCTGGGTCAACGCCCTTCTTGGTGCCATGACCAAGCTGATGTCCTTTTCATAGTTCCGTCTTAGCCCTGTCAGCGCCCTAATTTCTTGGAAAACCACGCTGATCCCATTTTTGGCAGTGTTTCCTCAAATTTAGGAGAAGCTTCGACCTCTAGAAGCTCAAGGGTGGCGATTTGGTTGTGAAATAGTGGGTGATAAGGTCAAGTTCTATGATTTTAGAGCTTTGATCTCATCCATGGGGGTTCATCCCTTATAAATCGGGCCTTCCTCCTCCTTTCATGGGCTCCCAATCTCTTCTCCCTTCCTATAAATTCACATCCCTCATTCCCCCAAGTTTAGATCTTGGTTGATCATTGTCAGACTCGTCTGAACTCTTATCCCTTTGCATGCTAGCATCGTGATTAAGCATAAGTGCATGGGAGAAGGAATGCTTTTGAGCTAGGTGAAGAACTCATATTTTTACTTAAGGATGCCTCCAACATCAAGGCCTAGTTTTAAGATCTCATTTTTTAATTTATCAATAATACCATCTAATGTTTTCTTTCTATATTTGTCTACATGTTTATGCAATTATTCTAGTACTCCTTGATTTGCTAGATAACTAGTGCTTACATTTATTATGTATTGTATTATGTTTGTTTTTTTCTCTTGATCATCCACAGGTATTCGTGTGCCTTCAGTAGCAAGGAGAAGGCCTAAAAGGATCGTGGATCAAGGCCATCATCAATGGACTCAAGCATAACGTTTGGAAAAATTTATTTATGCATCTTTCCTTGTTGCATTGTAAACATTAGTTAAGAGAGATTTACATTAGAAAGAATCTCGTGTTTCTAGACCCACTCTAGTGCTAGAGAGATCGCCTATGTCCACAGAGGGGATTTATCTTGACAACAACAACCTTCTGCCCATGAAGCGAAGGGAAACGATTTGTCAAATTATTTTTGGTGCAATTGGTCACCTGTGTCCAACGAACATTCCTTGTGACTATGCTTCTTTCGATAGAGAGGAAAAAAAGTAGCCAATACATGTTTTGCTTCATCCTATTTCTATTTTACCTGCAAAACATAGAAATATTTTATCAGGGTACTTAAAATATCAATTTTAAATTCTTCTAAAAGATTACCAATTTATGCTCTTGTAACTAATCCTCTTGTAGTTTTGCTCAATGTGATGAGAGGATCACGAGTTCCAAGTTTGGTTTGTGTAATCCCTCATGAACATGTGATACATAGTTTTATGATGTCATCATATTCTTCTTTGGAAATGACACCCTAACCAATTAAATTAAGGGTTTCTAGCCATTCATCTTTCATGTCCATAATCAAAGTGATTTTCAATACATCCCTGGGTAGGGTAGTGTATGGTGATATTTACAAATTATATTGAAATATTTCAACATATTCTTCCTAGGTTTCATCTTCTTTTGACGTCATCTTAAATATTTCTTCCCTTAGATCCCTAGACCAACAATAGTCCTGATATTTAGTAAGGAAGGTTTCTTTCATTTGATCCCATGAGGTTATAGTACCGCCTCCTAGTCCCATGAACCATTTTAATGCTTCTTCCTTTAAGGTGGAAGGAAATTTTTTAAATTTTTGGCAGTCAGTATTATAATCATAACCTCGACATAAACATCAAATTCAAATAAAAATGCATCAGGATCTTAAAAATCCATTTCATGGAAATTTGGAAGATTCTGCAACAAAATAGCCTTCATTGATGTATTAGCATGTGGATCAACAACATGATATTCTATGGTTGAATTTTATGTTCATGCTGTTGCATTTTTCATTTGGTTAAAGATCTTCCATTAATCTCCAGGAATCTCATAATAAAGAGGTACTATCTGGAAAGTAATATGTTGACGGGGTTCCAAACCTTGACCAGGTATCACAACACTACTCATATCAAGAACTTTAGTTTCTCTCCTTACAACATCTATTGTAGGGAATTTCGGCTCAGAATTTCATGGGTATGGTTCACTCGTCTCAACTCCTCCCTCCCTTAAGTCGTAATATTTCCTCTCACTCTCGCTAGAAGTACTGAGATGCCTAAAAGATATGTCTTGGAAGCTCTTATCATATCCTACAGTTTTATCATGAATCTCAGCATTAGCTACAGTAGATGACCTTGCTACATGAGAGGCAACAAAAGTATAACCCTTCACAGATACTACTCGGGGACCTACCGATGCTTGAGACTTGAATTTGCGAATGATTTTTTCTATAAAGGTCATTCCTCCAAGACAAAATTGACCCTGGGTTTTGGTAGTTTTAGGGTAGATTTCTCATCTATATCTATCTAGTTCCTAGTAATAGACTTATTTATAGTCATACACACTAAACGATCTAAATGTATCGGCTGATGGTAGGCACTTGCACAATATTTTTACTTGAGTGCATACAGAGGTTATTACCTTCCATCTTTAATACCCACTCCTCAGAGATATAACTAACACTCTCTTTGAAAACCTGCCCCACAACGACGCCAAATTGTTGGGCCAATTAATTGTTCCTAAAAATGATCAACTAATCTACTACAAATTAACTTATCAACATGAGGTTTCATGTATTTATTTCAAGGTTATCGCCACTGTTTGTGAAAGTGAAATGCAAGTATGACTAGTTGGTATAGTTATATGAAAAATAAATACTGTAATATTAAAGGAATCAATATAGGATGTAATGTTTGATTATCAAAAACTACTCAAATTATTAACTTCTACATATTTTGTAAGGAAATAGCAAAAGAAAACATATTGAACAACAAGTTGTTTCTTAGGGAAAAATGACTACAGAGTAAAAAGATAACACTACAAAATCATGCTATCTAAAAATGTTTAATCAATTGAAATAGAAGCCTATGATAACTTACAGGAAATGAAAGAAAACAATATTGCTTCTTAACTAATCAATCACAATAGATCTATTCTATAACGATTCCAATGAAATTGATTCAAGACAGAGTATTCAAATCAACAAATCCACAACGAGAATTTAAATACCATTACACAAATGGAAATAGATGAAACAAAGAAAAATCAAACACTATTTTAAATGATACAAGAGAAGACAACATTGTTCCAGGATTGAGCCCAAATCCAGAATTTAACTTCCTTGCAGGGAAATCAACATAATAGACTAAGCCTAGAAAATAAATACTTCCATTAAAATTGCAGAGGAATTAGTTACAAAAATCCCAAGTATGAGTTTGTATCAAAAGAATAATATTACAACCTGAACACCCTTTCTAGGTTCAATACTAGTTTTTATACCGTAACAATAAGGGATAAATACCAGTGAATTTATTTTTAATAATGAGCGATTAGGAGAATATAAATATTCTTAGGATTTCTTGTTTAAGTTAAAATGATAGTAATGCGTTCGAGAATGTTGTGAAACCAGCTCCAAAAATAGAAGAAAAGAGATATCAATGCCTTAGAAATAAGCCACTTTGAGGGGGCAACCTCCAATACATTACATAAATGAACAATTCTTGGATGATTCAAATTACAAAACCTCCTTTCTATATATAGGAGTCTATGGGGCCACAATTTAATCCTAGTGGGGCCACAATGTAATCCTAGCCGACCTAACAATAATAATTTAAGGGCACAATAATAACAATATGGGGGTTACAAGGCTACAATAATAATAATAAGGGGGTTACACTAACAACAATAAGGGACTATACTAGTAACATAGGGACCTAACATGCCCCTCTCCTTCAAAAAAGTGTTGTCCTCAATGCTTGAGTAGCTCTGGGTGCTTCTGTATAAAATTCTCATCCTCCCATGTAGAATCTTCAGTGGGTAAGTTCTTCCACTTGATGAGATACTCTGAAATTGATCGATTTCGTAGCCGTCGAGTTCTTGTTTCCGTGACTGCTTCAGGTTCCAATATGATTTTTCCTTCCTCATCAAGTTCTGGCAATATTGTTTGAACTGGAAGATTTTCACCTATAACCTTCTTTAAGCATGAAACATGGAAAATTGGATGCACTCGTGAAGAAGGAGGAAGCTCCAATTTGTATGCCATAGTACCAATCTTTTGCAACACCTTGTAAGGACCATAGTACTTTGGCGATAATTTATTATCCTTCTTAGCTTGCTCGAGGGACATTTGTTTATATGGTTGTAGCCGTAAAAATACCCAATCTCCTACATCAAAACTTCTCTCGCTGCGATGTTGATCTGCCTGTTGTTTCATTCGATTTTGTGCCAAATTCAGGTTATCCTTTAAGAGTTGGAGAATTTCTTGCTGATGCTAGATGTGATCTTCCACTGCTTGAACCTTTGAATTTTTTCTTAAAGATGATGTGATGGATGGTGGATGATATCCATAAAGTGCCATAAATGGGGTCATTTTTGCTGCAGTATGGAAGGAAGTGTTATACCACCATTCAGTGAGAGGTAACCACTTGACCCATTGTTTTTGTTTATCAGATACAAAACAACGAAGATATCCTTCCAAACATTTATTTACTATCTCAGTTTGACCATCAGATTGAGGATGATAAGATGAGCTATGAGCTAATTGAGTACCCAAACAAGAAAATAGCTCCGTCCAAAAACTTCCAGTAAAAATGGGATCTCTGTCACTCACAATAGCCCTTGGGTTTCCATGTAGCTTTTTAATTGTGTCCATAAATGTAATAGCAACTGTACTTGCTTTAAATGGATGAGATAATGCACAAAAGTGTGCATACTTGGTAAGTCTATCAACTACCACCATGATGACACTCTTTCCTTTGGACTTAGGTAAACCAATGATAAAATCCATTGAAATCTCCTCCCAACATTGACTTGGAATGGATAAAGGTTGTAGAAGACCCGGGGTCTTAATTGTCTCAACTTTATTTTGTTGGAAAACCAAAAATTCCGCCACAAACGTTTGAATATCAGATTTAAGGCCATCCCAAAAAAATTCTTTCTTCACCCTGTGGTAAGTTTTTAAAAATCCTGAGTGTCCTCCTAAAGGAGAAGTGTGCAATTCCAGAAGAATCTTTTGTTTTAGTTGGGAATTTTTACAAAGATATAAGCGATCTTTGTACCATAAGGAATCATTTTTCCAATTAAATGTATCAGATGTACTAGGATCTTGCCGTAACTTTTGAATGAGTGTCCATACATCTTTTTCCTTCTTCCATTCATCTCTTGCTTCGGTTATCCAATCTGGTTGGATAATAGAAATGGCACAAAGCAATGCTTCCACTTCTTCATTCTTTCTTGAGAGTGCATCTGCAACAACATTAAGCTTTCCTTTTTTGTAGATTATTTCAAAGTCATATCCCAACATCTTTGTGACCCATTTTTGCTGCTCTTCTGAAGATAGTCTTTGTTCCAAAAAGTGTTTAAGACTATCATGATCAGTTTTTACCTTGAAGTGTCTTCCCATTAGGTAAGTTCGCCATTTCTTTAGTGCATGCAGTATGCTAACATTTCCTTCTCATAAATAAGTTTTTGTAAATACTTTCCTTTGATTGGACGACTTTCAAAAGCAATGGGTCTTCCTTCCTGCATTAAAACTGCACCAATTCCATTTCCTGAGGCATCACATTCCACAATAAAGGTTTTTGTGAAGTCTGGCGTAGCTAAGATCGGTGCTAGGCACATTGCCTCTTTAAGATGTTCAAAGGCCTTAGTTGCTTCAGGAGTCCATGAAAATGCATCTTTCTTCAATAATGTTGTTAGAGGTGTTGCTATTCTCCCATAATTCTTAACAAACTTGCGATAATACCCTGTTAACCCGAGAAATCCTTGCAACCGATTTATGGTTTTGGGGAATTTCCATTCCTTAATGACTTTAATTTTGTTAGGGTCTACCTTAACACCCTCGTGAGATACAATATGACCCAAATATTCCACCTCTTGTAATACAAAGAAACATTTGGATGTTTTTGCATATAATTGTTTCTCCTGCAATAGTTTGAGCACCCTGTCAACATGTTGAAAATGATCCTTCCAAGACCTGCTATAGATTAGTATATCATCAAAAAATACTAGCACAAATTTTCTAGGGAAGGGTTTGAAAATGGAATTCATCAACCCTTGAAATGTATAAGGTGCATTGGTAAGGCCAAAAGGCATGACCAAAAATTCATAATGACCCTCATGAGTTCGAAATGCCATTTTCAGAATATTTTCAATCTTCATTCTAATTTGATGATATCCTGAACGAAGATCCAACTTGGTAAAATAAATTGCTCCATGTAATTCATCCAATAATTCATCAATCACAGGAATGGGAATTTTATCTTTAATGGTGAGCTTATTGAGCTCCCTATAATCCGGACACATTCGCCATGATCCATCCTTCTTGTGTACCAATACTACAGGAGCAGAGAAAGAACTTTGACTAGGTTGAGTTATACCCGCCTCTAACATTTCTGCAATCATACGTTCAATTTCGCTCTTTTGGAAGTAAGGATATCTATAAGGCCTGATGTTTGGAGGAACACTTCCTTGAATCAAATGAATAGCATGATCATGATCACGAATAGGTGGGAGTCCTTTGGGAGTTTCAAACACCTTGGAATGATTGTCCAAGACTTGTTGGAGATCTGCAGAAATAGATGATTTTGATGTCGGAACTTCTAGTGAGCATAATTGTGCAATTACGCCTCGTTGTTCTTTCTTTAGAAGCTTTTCCATGACATTAGAGCTTATTATCCTTCCTGGCTTCCCTTCAATACCCTGTAATTCTACTTCCTTTCCTTCTGAAAAAAATTTCAAGAAAAGTTCTTGAAAATTAAAAGCTATCGTCCCCAAAGATTGTAACCATTGTACTCCTAGTACAACATCAGCACCTCTCATAGGAATGGAAAGCATTGGACTAGTCAATACATATTCCCCCATGGTTAGCTTGATATTATGGCATTTTCCAGAGCAATTTATAGTTCCTCCATTTGCAACCATCACTTGACATTCGGGTGTTGGGTATAGGAAACAATTTAATTCCTTGGCTACCTTACAATGAATAAAATTATGGGTGCTACCTGAATCAATCAACACTATTACCTTTTTCTTCTTGATTTGTCCTTTTATCTTGAGAGTTTTAGGAGTGGTAATTCCTGCCAGTGCATTACACGATATGGTCGGATTCATTTCTTCCTCTTCTGGGGCTGGTTCCTGGTGTATATCCTCTTCTTGTTCATTTTCTTCTTCCTCTTCACAATCTATGTAAAATAATTTCTTCTCAGCACACTTATGACCTTTAGTGTAATTGCTATCACAACTGTAGCAAAGCCCTTTTGCTCTTTTTTCTTCCAATTGTTGTGGTGTCAACCTTGTAGGTTGTGGAAATCTAGGCGTAGCAACACTTCCTTCTTAATAGAATTGAGTGGTAGGCTTCCTTGTCGCCATAATTTTACATTCAACTTTTCTTGCCAACCTGAATGCCTTCTCCAATGAATCAGGTTCCAAAACACGAACTTCATGTTGGATGTTATCCTTTAGAGTGCCTATGAAGAGATCAATTCTGTGTTCCTCTGGAATATCAGTTACCCTTATATTCAATTTTTGGAAGTCCTCAATGTGCTGCCCCACTAAACCCTTTTGTTTGAGATTTATCAATTGGCTAAAGAAGGTGTTGCTCTTTGTATCCTCATAATGTGCTATCATTTCCTCCGTAAAAATTGACCAAGTGACAATTTTTTTATGGAAGCAAAGCCATCGATACCATACAAATGTATTTTGTTCTAAATGTAAAGCTTCAATGCGTACCTTTTGTGTGTTTTGCACATTATGGAGATCAAAATATTTGTCCATCTGTAGTATCCATGTTACAGGATCCTTTCCATCAAAATTCCTCATATAAATTTTTGGAATATGGTGGTTCTTCCCGCCAACATTAGAGTTTATGAAATCATGATTAACATTTATTTTGTTCTCATCATAAGTTTCCTCCACTATCTTTTCACCATTAGGAAACATTTCTTGTATCAACTTTGTCAAACCTTCCATGTCTACTTTTAGATCATTCTTCATGTTTTCCATTTTTTCATCGATCTTAGCTTCCATGTCATCCATATTAGATTCCATGCTAGCTTCCATGCCATCTATCTTAGATTCCACGACTTTCTTCAAACCATCGATCTTAGTTTCCACACCTTTCTTCAAAACTTCCATGTCATTTTTTGTTGCTCTTTGCGAGAGTGAAATTTGTTGCACTTGCTCTTGTAATTTTGATATGTCATGTTGCCATTCTTCATCTTCATGAGTCATAGTAGAGCCTTCTAAGGGCTTAATGGGTGTTGAATTCTTTTTAGGGGCCATTTTAAAAACCAATACTGATATCTATTCTACAATATGCCCTTGAAATCAATTCAACTTGATTCTTCAAACAAGACTTATGCAATTTGGGGAAAAAAATACACACCTTTTACTTGCTTTTGCAGATCTCTATATTGAAATTGAATTATCTCTATAATTGCAAATCCTCATTATATGAAATTTGGCCCTGTAGTAGTCCTCTGAAGCTTCTTTCAAATACCACAGGTCTAACTTGATTTTGATTCTTCAAGGCAAAGTTATGTCTAATGCCCCACAATGACCTAATTATGGACTGGTTCAGTAGAGCGAACTTGTACGACTTGCCATGTGTCACTGTTTGCTCCTTTGGCTCTAAAATTTATAGCTAGGAAACTACAGTCCATGTAATTCCAGTCACTTTTTACAGAATTCCAATCCGATGCTCAGAGAGAGAGAGTTATGAATATTTTCCCACGATCAACTCTTTGAGATGAAATTAGGGAGACTAAAAAAGACCTAACTTCTACAGATGATATCTCCAAAACTGTTGTGAACCAAGCTCTAAAATTTTGAGATGATGTTCCTCACGATCTCAGCTTCGCACTCTAAAAACGTCAGCTTCGGAACCTTCGTAGAAAAAAAGTTATAGCGAAAATTCCACGAGGACCTTTTTAAGTGAAATTCAAGAGCATGCAAAAAGGCCTACCTTCCACAACTCATATCTCCGAAAATATTGCGAACGAAGCTCTAAAATTTTGCGACGATGTTCCTCAGAATTTCAGCTTCGCACCGTAAACATTGCAGCTTCTGAACCTTCGTGAAAAAAAGTTATTGCTAAAATGCCACGATGACCTGTTTGGAGCAGCGAAACCCTAGAATCCAAAGCTCTGATACCAAATGCTGTGAAGCCAACTCCAAAAATAGAAGAAAAGAGATATCAATGCCTTAGAAATAAGCCACTCTGAGGGGGAAACCTCCAATAAATTACATAAATGAACAATTCTTGAATGATTCAAATTACAAAACCTCCTTTCTATATATAGGAGTTTATGGGGCCACAATATAATCCTAGTGGGGCCACAATGTAATCCTAGCCGACCTAACAATAATAATTTAAGGGCACAATAATAACAATATGGGGGTTACAGGGGTACAATAATAAAAATAAGGGGGTTACACTAACAACAATAAGGGACTATACTAGTAATATAGGGACCTAATAGAGAAGCCAAGTCGATAATTCATCCTTAACTAATTCGTTCTAAATAGGGTATAATATTTTGAGGCTTTCACGACATTCTCCAACCATTCCAGGAAACAGCATAAGATATCAATGAGTCAATAGATTCCTGTCAATATTGAGGATATTTTTGTTAGAAATAGCATTTTATTACTCAAATTCATTCAGAAAATAATAAAACGATAACTGTTTATAGAATACTACTAAAGTCCCTACTATACTCCTTAACATAACTTAATTTCATAAAATAATTTAGAAAATGATATGAAAATGGAGAAATAAGGCAAGGAAATAGGTGCTAGAGAGGTTTGTTCATATGTGTTGCAACTTGTTCATATGTTTGATGGAGAGTGGAGGAATTTTTCACAATATTTCCAACCTTCTATGTTGTCATGTTTAGGTCAAATTGGAAGTGACACTTGGGAGAGATGTTTTATCTACTTGTAAATGTGTCAGAGAAAATTTCAGATGTTTCGAGGCTAGTACAATTGTTGGAGAAGAGGATCCAATTGATGACATATGCTTTGGACTCAAGATTCACTATTTTTTCTCATCTTTAGCTCCAGTCACATGGAGGAAAGGCTATGGGAGTGACTATAGGTCTCAACTGCATGTAACTAGTGCCATGCATTCGACTCAAAGATTTCACGACATTTTCTTTGCATTCATCTAATTATTCCAAAGAAAATTGGCAAGTAAATTCATAGAGGCTTCTAGAATTGTTTGAAAAGGTTATAAATGGTTTGAAAATCCCCCCAATGATGTTAATGCATTTGACACACAAGTAGTTGTTTTATTGGATTTATTTGGTCTAATTTGTGAACCTTTGATCCTAGCCCCAAGCTCAATTTCACCCTACACATTTTATATACATCATATTGGAGCTTTGTGGTTGTTGATGGTGTTAGTAAGCGAGTGAGAGGGATGTAGAGAAGTAGATTATGCCTCAGAACTATTGGAGAGCATAGATTCTTCAGTGAGTGAATGTAATGGAGATTTATGGAGCATATTTATGAAGTAGTGCATCAGTATTCTAATCAAATTTGAGGTTGTTGCAGTAGAAATTATTTGGAGAGTATTTGCTTGTTGTTGGAGTATATTTTGTTGGTGACTTTCACACTTAATTTTACAGGAGCTGCTATTACATTTGGTGCAAAGCCATTGTGTTGTATCATTCTAGTTGTATTATGAAACAATTACATTCTGATGTGAGGGTTTGATATATGTTGGTATCAAATTTAATTTGGACACTATTTTTCTAGTTTGGAGAGAATAATTCTTGTGGTGATTTATATTTTGTTTTGATGATGAAAGCTTACTCCTGAGAGCCTGTACACATAGATGAATTATTTTTTAGGAGAGCGTAGAGGATCCAGTTTGAAAATAGATGAACGAAGGTCTGAATAATGTAGAGGAGAAATGACTTCATGATAGAGGAAAAGTGATATCAAAGCTTCAACAAAAGGAACAATTTTTCAATTCATTGGTAGTTGGATAGTCCAATCAGACTTGGGTGAGGATTGTTGATAATGGTGGGCTTCAGTAGATGGTAGTGCATAGATTCGTGGGAGAACAAAGTATTTTGAGTTGATTAGTAGAATCGCGTCTCCTAGCCAATCAATGTTGGAATATTGAACCCAAAGGTATAAAAATTAATTATTTTATTTTGAGTTGTAATTTTGATGATTCAGATTTCGATCATGCTGAAGCACACATTGAATATGAGGATGTTATAAAGGCTCTTACAACTGAGATATATAAACTAGAAGAAACATGCAAGGATCAAGAAAAATTGTTGTAGATTTATGATAATAAGGAGGCCAAGTTCAAGGAAGATATTGTGAGCTTAAGAGTTAAATTGGCAGAAGAAGAAAAAATTGAGGAAGGTATGAGGAAGCAATACCAAGTGAAGGTAGAAGAGGTTGAGAAATTAGAAGTTGAAGTGGTTTCCTTGAGAAGGAAATGGAATATGGACAAGAGTACCATATCCTTAGATAATTTTCTTGAAATACAAATATCACCATTGGAAAAATCAGGTCTTGGATTTCAAAAGGGTGAGTCTAGTTTGCATACAAGTAAAAACACCAAAGAAGAACCCAAGAAACTTGTAGCAAACAATACCAACAAAAAAATGAGATCCAAAAAAATAAGAAGTAGATCTAACAACCAAGTAGCAAACAAAAGAACCAACAATAGAAAAACAGGCAAAACCAACAGCCAATCAAGCAGAAAAACCAGCAATAGAGAAGAAAATATCAAGGAGAATATGCATTCATAAGGCCTTTTTCTCCTAGAGATGATCATGACAGCTCCATTATTTTTCAAAGGAAGAAAATTTCTTTGATGCATGAGGTACCATGCTATAGTTGTCACAAGTTTGGACATGTTACAACTAACTGTTTGAGCATATTGAATATATCCAATCAAAATAGATTGCAACGTTATCAATAGCTAAGGAGAATGGCTAACAGGTATAAATATGATTTTTATGGTTATTGTCACTCATTTCACCTGTTTGGCCATAAGGAAATATATTGCAAGTCTAACGAATGGAGGAAAAGCACATTGCATTCACAATTTATATTTGGCGTAAGAGATAGGAGATTTGATCCTCTTGGCCATGTGGAGTGCTAAATATGCCTTAGATTTGGACATATGGCGATACATTTTTTACTGCCTCCTTACTCAAGACAAAAATATCAAAAGAAGAAAAAACAAAGAGGATCTAGCACAAAATCGGTTAAAGAAGAAAATAAGCAAGTGAAGTAAGAGAAGAAGCAAATCAAAGAAGAAAAGAAGTAGCCCAAGACCGTGTGGAGGAAGAAGGAGAAACGAATATTCAAGAGGTGAAGAGCATCCCATCCTGTAGTCCATGATTATTTCATGCATATTCATAAAGGACTGCATAATTAATGAGACGTGCAAAACCTCATGGGGAGCATTTGGTCGCTTGATCAATACGAGATTATTGCAGCAAAAATCGATGAGTTCTTTTGGGACTCATGCACGTTAAGGTACACATGATCAACCTATCTATTGGAGGTATATGAGTTTTGGGGTAGCTATGCATGGTATGATATTTGCATGTGATATTTGGCATATTATTCATTGTTTCACATAGTTATTTGTATTTTCTTTACATATGTTTTCTGAATGAAAGTAGTACATGTTTCAGCCACACATATGTTTTTTGTTTCACACTAACAATTGGTTGAAAATATGTGCGACCACGTATATAATGTGCTCATTTCTTCAACCATGTATAAACATGACATGAGGCATGGACCAACCATGTATATGATGCTATATGTTGTCTATTACACCCATGTATTTATCATTGATTCTTCATTTTACTTTGGCATTGGGTCCAGTCATTAGTAGATTGAGTCATCATGGTGACAGGATTGTTATGGAGGAGTCTTATGGAGTTATTTTTGCAGCCACATGTATGGGCTAATGATGTTGTATCAGTTATGATATGTCATGTATTTGAGTTTTTGGTCCATAGGAGATGATCATAGAATCCATGTATTCATGTAAAATTATCATGAAGCCATGTACTTATGTTGTACTATCTTTTGGTCTTCTAGTCATAGGTTGTGAGGTCATTTTATGGTCATATATGAGGTCTTATGTTGCTGCTACAACCATGTATATATAATGTTATATTTCATTCACTCATGGTTATGTGGAGTCTCAGTCCATATGGTGCTTCTATTTATCAAAAGGAAACATTGTTTGCAACAAAAGAGATTCACTATAGCATGTATTGATGTTGGAGATGACATTTTTTTAGGGGGAGCATCTGTTTGCTCTTTTTTATTTCAGCCATACATTTTTGGAATCATGTTCAACTTGGATTTTTTCATGTTTCACCTCATGCTATGCTATGACAGTTAGGGTTCTTGGCCTCATGTTATGTTCAAAGATATTTGGTAGTTTCTTCTATGTAGTTGTGGAGTATAATTGTGTGTTTTTGCATATTATACGATGATACTCATTTTTGGTGATTGTATGGTTTCCTAATGTTGGCATGTTGTTGTTTTCTACTAGAGGTTGATTGGTTGATATTCTGCTCTAGATGATGATTGATATATTTGCTACTTACTGCTTCTAATATGTGGAGAGATAGAGGATATTAATTGATGTTGATATGGAGGCATGGATGAAATTTTATATGCATTATTTTTCTATTATGAAACCAGCTCCAAAAATAGAAGAATGGAGAGATCAACGCCTTAGAAATCAGCCACTTCGAGGGGGCAACCTCCAATACATTACATAAATGAACAATTCTTCAATGATACAAATGAAAAAACCTCCTTCTATATATAGGAGTCCATGGGGTCACAATATAATCCTAACCAACCTAACAATAATAGTGCAAGGCCACAATAATAACAATATTGGGGTTACAGGGGTACAACAATAACAATAAGGGGGTTACAATAACAACAATAAGGGACTATACTAGTAATATAGGGACCTAACATGCCCCTCTCCTTCAAAAAAGTGTTGTCCTCAACGCTTGAGTAGCTTCGGATGCTTCTGTATAAAATTCTCATCCTCCCATGAAGAATCTTCAGTGGGTAAGTTCTTCCATTTGATGAGATACTCTGAAATTGATCAATTTCGTAGCTGTCGAGTTCTTGTTTCTGTGACTTCTTCAGGTTCCAATATGATTTTTCCTTCCTCATCAAGTTCTGGAAATATTGTTTGAACTTGAATTTTGTCCCCTATAACCTTATTTAAGCATGAAACATGGAAAACTGGATGTACTCGCGAAGAAGTAGGAAGCTCCAATTTGTATGCCATAGTAACAATATTTTGCAACACCTTGTAAGGACCATAGTAATTTGGTGATAATTTATTATCCTTCTTAGCTTGCTTGAGGGAAATTTGTTTGTATGGTTGTAGCCATAAAAATACCTAGTCTCCTACATCAAAAATTCTCTCACTGCGATGTTGATCTACCTGTTGTTTCATTCGATTTTGTGCAAAATTTAGGTTATCCTTTAAGAGTTGGAGAACTTATTGTTGATGCTCGATGTGATCTTCCACTGCTTGAACCTTAAAATTTTCTCTTAAAGAAGATGTGATGGACGGTGGATGATATCCATAAAGTGCCATAAATGGGGTCATTTTTGCTGCAGTATGGAAGGAAGTGTTATACCACCATTCAGTGAGAGGTAACCACTTGACCCATTATGTTTTCTTATCAGATACAAAACAACGAAGATATCCTTCCAAACATTTATTCACTATCTCAGTTTGACCATCAGATTAAGGATGATAAGATGAGCTATGAGCTAGTTGAGTACCCAAAAAAGAAAATAATTCCATCTAAAAATTTCCAGTAAAAATGGGATCTCTGTCACTTACAATAATCTTTGGGTTTCCATGTAGCTTTTGAATTGTTTCCATAAATGCAGTAGAAACTATACTTTCTTTAAATGGATGAGATAATGCACAAAAGTGTGCATACTTGGTAAGTCTATCACTACCACCATGATGACACTCTTTCCTTTGGACTTAGTTAAAATTGTGATAAAATCCATTGAAATCTCCTCCCAACATTGAATTGGAATGGATAAAGGTTGTAGAAGACCCGGGGTCTTAATTGTCTCAACTTTATTTTTTTGGCAAACCAAACATTCTGCCACAATATTTCGAATATTAGATTTAAGGCCATCCCAAAAAATTCTTTCTTCACCCTATGGTAAGTTTTTAAAAATCATGAGCGTCCTCCTAAAGGAGAAGTGTGCAATTCCAAAATAATATTTTTCTTTAGTTGGGAATTCTTGAAAATATATAAGCGATATTTGTACCATAAGGAATCATTTTTCCATCTAAATGTATCAAATGTAATAGGATATTGCTGCAACTTTTGAATGAGTGTCCACACTTCGTCGTCCTTCTTCCATTCATCCCTTGCTTCGCTTATCCAATCTGGTTGGATAATAGAAATGGAACAAAGCAATGCTTCCACCTCTTCATCCTTTCTTGACAGTGCATCTGCAACAACATTTAGCTTCCCTTTTTTGTAGATGATTTCAAAGTCATAACCCAACATCTTTGTGACCCATAATTCCTGCTCTTCTGAAGATAGTCTTTGTTCCAAAAAGTGTTTAAGACTATCATGATCATTTTTTACCTTGAAGTGGCTTCCCATTAGGTAAGGTAGCCATTTCCTTAGTGCATGTAGTATTGCCAACATTTCCTTCTCATAAATAAATTTATGCAAGTAATTTCCTTTGAATGGACGACTTTCAAAAGAAATGGGTCTTAATTATTGCATTAAAACAACACCAATTCCATTTCCTGAGGCATCACATTCCAAAATAAAGGTTTCTGTGAATTTTGGCGTAGCTAAGACTAGTGCTAGGCACATTGCCTCTTTAAGATGTTCAAAGGCCTTAGTTGCTTCAGGAGTCCATGAAAATGCGTATTTCCTCAATAATGTTGTTAGAGGTGTTTCTATTCTCCCATAGATCTTAAAAAACTTGCGATAATAACCTGCTAACTAGAGAAATCCTTGCAACTGCTTTATGGTTGTGGGGACTTTCCATTCCTTAATGTCTTTAGTTTTTTTAGGGTCTACCTTAACACCCTCGTGCGATACAATATGACCCAGATATTCCACCTCTTATACTCCAAAGAAACATTTGGATGTTTTTGAATATAATTGTTTCTCCTCCAATAGTTTGAGCACCCTGTCAACATGTTGAACATGATCCTTCCAAGACCTGTTGTAGATTAGTATGTCATCAAAAAATACTAGCACAAATTTTTTAAGGAAGGGTTTGAAAATGGAATTCATCAACCCTTGAAATGTAGAAGGTGCATTATTAAGGCCGAAAGGCATGACCAAAAATTCATAATGACCCTCATGATTTTGAAATGCTGTTTTTGGAATATCTTCAGTCTTCATTCTAATTTGATGATATCCTGAACGAAGATCCAACTTGGTAAAATAAATTGCTCCATGTAATTCATCCAATAATTCATCAATCACATGAATGGGAAATTTATCTTTAATAGTGAGCTTATTGAGCTCCATATAATCCGGAAACATGCACCATGATCCATCCTTCTTGTGCACCAATACTACTGGAGCAGAGAAAGAAGTTTGAATAGGTTTAATTATACCAGCCTCTAACATTTCTGCAATCATACGTTCAATTTCGCTCTTTTGGACATAAGGATATCTATAAGTCCCGATGTTTGGAGGAACACTTCCTAGAATCAAATGAATAGCATGATCATGATAATGAATAGGTGGGAGTCCTTTGGGAGTTTCAAACACCTTGGAATGATTGTCCAAGAATTTTTGGAGATCTGAAGAAATATATGATTTTGATGTTGGAACTTCTAGTGAGAATAATTGTGCAATTACGCCTAGTTGTTCTTTCTTCAGAAGTTTTTTCATGACATTAGAGCTTATTATATTTCTTGGCTTCCCTGCGATACCTCGTAATTTGATTTCCTTTCCTTCAGAAAAAAATTTCAAGAAAATTTCCTGAAAATTAAAAGCTACCATCCCCAAAGATTGAAACCATTGTACTCCTAGTAAAACATCAACACCCCCCATTGGAATGGAAAGAATTTGACTATTTAATACATATTCCCCCATGGTTAGCTTAATATTATGGAATTTTCTAGAGCAATTTATAGTTCCTCTATTTGCAACCATCACTTGACATTCTGGTGCTGGGTATAGGAAACAATTCAATTCCTTGGCTACCTTACAATGAATAAAATTATGGGTACTACTCGAATCAATCAAAACTATTACATTTTTCTTCTTGATATGTCCTTCTATCTTGAGAGTTTGAGGAGTGGTAATTCCTGCCAATGCATTACACGATATGGTTAGACTCATTTCTTCCTCTTCTAGGGCTGGTTCCTGGTGTATATCCTCTTCTTTTGAAGATTCTTGTTCATTTTCTTCTTCCTCTTCACAATCTATGTAAAATAATTTCTTCTCAGCACACTTATGACCTTTAGTGTATTTTCTATCACAACCGTAGCAAAGCCCTTTTGCTCTTTTTTCTTCCAATTGTTGTGGTGTCAACCTTGTAGGTTGTGGAAATCTAGGAGTAGCAACACTTCCCTCTTTATAGAAGTGAGTGGTAGGCTTCCTTGTCGCCATAATTTTACATTCAATTTTTCTTGCCAACCTGAATGCCTTCTCCAATGAATCGGGTTCCAAAACGCGAACTTCATGTTGGATGTTATCCTTTAAAGTACCCATGAAGAGATCAATCCCGTGTTCCTCTGGAATATCAGTTACCCTTATATTCAATTTTTGGAAGTCCTCAATGTGCTCCCCCACTAAACCCTTTTGTTTGAGATTTATCAATTGGCTAAAGAAGGTGTTGCTCTTTGTATCCTCATAATGTGCTATCATTTCCTCCGTAAAAATTGACCAAGTGACAATTTGTTTATGGGAGCAAAGCCATCGATACCATACAAATGTATTTTGTTCTAAATGTAAAGTTGCAATGCGTACCTTTTGTGTGTTTTTCACATTATTGAGATCAAAATATTGTTCCATCTATAGTATCCATGTTATGGGATCCTTCCTATCAAACTTCCTCATATCCATATTTGGAATATGGTGGTTCTTCAATCCAAAATTAGAGTTTATGAAATCACGATTAACATTTATTTTCTTCTCATCATGAGTTTCCCCTACCATATTTCCGTCATTAGGAATCATTTCTTTTATTAACCCTTTCATCAAACCTTCCATGTCTGCTTTTAGGTCATTATTCATGTCTTCCATGTTGTCTTTCATTTTTTCATCAATCTTAGCTTCCATGTCATCCATCTTAGATTCCATGCTAGCTTCCATGCCATCCATATTAGTTTCCATGTTTTTATTCAAACCATCCATGTCTTTCTTAAAACCATCCATCTTAGCTTCCACACCTTTCTTCAAAACTTCCATTTCATTTTTTGTTGCTCTTTGCTAGAGCGAAATTTGGTGCACTTGCTCTTGTAATTTTGATATGTCATGTTGTGCTTCTTCCTCTTAATGAGTCATAGTAGAGACTTCTGAAGGGTTAATGGGTGTTGAAATATTTTTAAGTGGAATTTTAGAACCCAATACTGATATATATGCTTCAATATGCCATTGGAATCACTTCAAACTGATTTTTCACACAAGACTTATGCAATTTGAAAAAAAAAATACACACCTTTTTTCTTGCTTTTGAGGATCTTGATATTGAAACTGAATTATCTCTATGATTTCAGATCTTCAATATCTGAAATTTGGTCCTATAGTAGCCCTCTAAATCTTCTTTCGAATGCCACAGGTCTGAACTAATTTGGATTCTTCAAGGCAAAGTTATGCCCAATCTCCCACAATGACCTAATTATGGACTGGTACAATAGAGCGAACATGTACGATGTTCCACGTGTCACCGCATCGTCCTTCGGCTCTGAAAATGATACACAGGAAACTATAGTTCGTGTACTTGTGGCCACTTTTTATAGAATTCAAATCCCTTAGAGAGAGAGCTATGATGAGTTTCCCATAGTAACCTCTTTGAGATGAAATTTGGGAGCCTGAAAAAACCCTAACTTCCATAGATCATATCTCAGAAAATATTGCGAAGCAAGATCTGAAATTTTTACAGGAAGTTCTTCAGGATTTCAACTTCTCTCTTTAGAATTTTTAGATCTTGAACCTTCATAGAAAAAATTTTATAGCGCAAATTCCACGATGACATTTTTTAGGTAAAATTCAGGAGCCTGAAAAAATCCTAACTTCCACAGATCATATATCTGAAAATATTGCGAACAAAGATCTGAAATTTTTACACGACGTTCCTCATGATTTTGGCTTCGCTCTGTAAAAAATTTGGCTTCTAAAACTTCGTAGAAAAAAAGGTATAGAAAAAATTCCACGATGACCTGTTTGGAGCAGTGAAACCCTAGAATCCAAAGCGCTAATACCAAATGTTATGAAACCAACTCCAAAAATAGAATAACAGAGAGATAAATGCCTTAGAAATCAACCACTTTGAGGGGGAAACCTCCAATACATTACATAAATGAACAATTCTTGGATGGTACAAATGACAAAACCTCCTTCTATAAATAAGAGTCCATGGGGTCACAATATAATCCTAGCCGACCTAACAATAATAATGTAAGGGCACAATAATAACAATATTGGGGTTACAGGGGTACAATAATAACAATAAGGAGGTTACATTAACAACAATAAGGGACTATACTAGTAACAAAGGGACCTAACATTTTTACCCATGTTAGTTGCTCCATTATGTACTTCAATTCTTGCTTCCTATTCATATGGAGTTGACCCTTTGCCATTGATGTCATAGGGGGAGTGGTAGAGGATGATAAAGGATGATGGTATTTTGTTTGTGTATGGTTTCCATCAATGCCAAAGAGGGAGATTATTGGAATTATGGTCTGCATGGATCTAGCTAGATGATGTTGGAATTGGTTAACGATGGAAACTAGCTCATGTGGCATTGATGTCAACCACTTGTTGCATAGATTATGTGTAGATGCCATTCATTATAGCATGGTTGCAGCTAGTTGAGTTGGAATTGGTTATGTTGACATTGATGTCAACTCAATGTTGTCACACTCATGGTCAGATGTTGGCATTGATGTAGCTTGATCGTAGCATGATGGTCATGGATGATTTGAAATGTGTTTGCATGTACATGGATAGAAATTTCATGATGGTTTATTGATGTTGTAAAGACAGATGGATGTTGCTACTACAAGTATTGGAGATGGTTTCTTAAGTGATCCACGATAGCTTTTTGGAACACTAGTTGAGTTGTAAACTAGGTCTTCATCTTGTTCTTTGTGATTGTACAGATGGCTTGTTTCAGCGATGGTTTGGAGTCATGATGACGATGATGTTGCAGAGGTGATACAAAGGTATGTTCAGATGTGTTGTAGCTTGTTCAGATGTTTGGGTTGGAGTGGAGGACTTGCTGGCACTCTTTCCAAACTTGTTCGTTGGCCCATTTAGTTCAAATTGGAAGTGACACTTGGGAGACATGTTTGATCTACTTGCAGATGTTTCAAAGGCCATGTTATAGGTTTGAAGTTTAGTACAGATGCTGGAGAAGAGGATCCAATTGATGGGAGAGTGTTGGAGCAGGGTCCCTTGGGGTCAATTTTGATAAAGTTTTGTATATATTTTGCTGTGCGCACTGTGCGAAAGAGTCAAAGGGGCTTTGGGGTGGGTCAAAGTCCCTAATAAATGTAAATGGGTTTTAAGGGAAAACCATGAGTCTCAAACCATGGTATCTGCGCGCTAAGATATTATAAATATGTAAAGGTCAAGTCATGAAGAAATAATATTTTGGTTATTGTTTTGTTATGGTTATTATGTAAGGATTTCAGTCTAAGTATGGGTTTTTGGGTAGAAAGGCTCCTGCTGGTTGTGTGTACGGAGACCTAAGTCCTGGATGTGTGTGGACTCTGCTAGCTGTGTGCGTGAAAGGGTAAATTGTATGGGAAGTCTGAATGTACTAGAACTGTTGGATCTCTTAATATAGAAGGCTATTTTGGCAAACTTGATATTGTTATGTGAATGGTGTTATTTATCTGTTAATTGCTTTGAGATCGAAATCTGTTCTATGATGTGTTACATTTACTTCTGTTTATGATTAAATGCATCTACAAAATTTATTAAAGTCTATTATGTGTGAATAACTATGTTGATGAATAGATCTGATTAAAATACATCTGTTTACTGCACACGAATATATACTCCATTATGAGATAATCTGCGATAAGTTTGATCTATTATTCTTCTTTTCGGTTAAGGAACACCTCTGTATACTATCAGATAAGTTCTGTTATAAGACTTTTTAGGGCCACCACATTAAATTCTTCCTCAGGGTGCAGAAACCTAGTTCCAGCACCCCCCATACTGCTTTGGGTGAGACTTTGCTCTACGTAAGCAGGTCATTGCCGAAAGGGCCAATAGTTGGAGGGTTTGTTGGTTGTGTAATAAATCCGAACCTGGGTCAAGAAATCTCAAGCCAAAAAATGGTTCTGTTGCTGGGACCGAGATCATTTTGAAGGAGAATTCATGTATTGGCATCCTACACAGAAAAAATTACAAGATTAGCAGGATAGAAACATCCTTGAATTAGCGATCCAAGAGAATAGAAGTTATAAATTATCTGATGAAGATTGGGTTCAAAAATATATTTATATTGAAGTTCACGAGATATTCTTTACTTCCTTTACGACTGAGCTGCATGAGTGCTTGTCTCGATTGATTTAATTTAATACATGCGCAAAGGACGATGCAGTCACTCAACAGACTCTAGAATTGGTACAACAATTAGAAAAGACTAGTAATACGATTACCCATGATAGATCATGGGATCGATCATGATTTGGGAAGATTCATGAATGAGTTTGTTATTGATCAGTTTGTGTCTTATTCTGAAGAGGAAAGAAGATTTTTTAAGGGTCCTAGAGGTAAATTTCTACGCTCTTTGAAGTTTTGGATTAAGATGCTACTGTGTGAACATGGTTCTCTATGTGAGCATATTGCGTCAATGTCCCGAAGAGGTCCCACTACGCGCAGTGAAATAATTTACTGTGAAAATCTAGAAGAAGGGTTTATTTATAGTCCTCTCAAGGGTAGATCTGATAGTGCCAATGAACCAGAGACTAGTATCTCTAGTGAATCTGTGCACTCTAAAGAATAAGAAGTCTCACAAGATCAAAATAATCAGGGAGTGTTGACCATAGTTAAGATCCCATCCACTCCACTTCCAAACTCATATCACAAGTCATCCACTCCACCTCCAGCAGGCATATATATGGCCACATATATGAAGTTTCCTACTTTTAGAGGTATTGGGAATGAAGATACAGAGCAATTCTTGTTTGTCACGGATGCTATATGGAGAGCACAATAGGTTAATATTGACGATGTTAAGAAAGCACAGTTAGCCATTGCTTTCCAAGACCACACATTGGATTGATATAGAAGATATATATCAGCGAACCCTAATGCAACTATGAATGATCTGAAGGATGCCCTAAAATAAAAATTCAAGAAGCCAAAATCACACACGCAATGTGTCATGAAATTTAAAGAGATTCACCAAGAGTTGAATGAATTTGTATGAGATGCGGATCATAGGTTGAAGCACACTATCAGAGACAGTGGATTCGCTATCGATGATACCCAACAAAAGGAATGGTTTATTTCTATACTGCTCCCACATCTACGTCATCTCTTGAGTCAATAGAAGATTTCCACATAGGATGAGGCCGTAGAAGTTGCAATGAAACTATAAGCCAGGCTAGTACCCGTCGTAATCGAAACTCAAAATATTCATAGTCAGTTAGAAGAAATGAATTTGGAGATTCATAATCTACGCAAAGATAAGGGAAATGAGGTATGCACATATGTATGGTGCATACGATGTAAAGATGTCGAGCATCATAAGGATCAATGCTTTATGTTCAATGATTATCTGCACGTTGGGACCAAGCCCGTTGAAGAGTGTGGTTGGACCAAGTGGAACACCTACAGTATGGTGTGTGATTTGTCAGTATACGGGTTTGCATTCGACATATTTCTGTCAAAGGATTGGAAAATATATGCCTGAGATAAAGAAACTGTTTTGTAGATTATGCTCATCACTAGGACATGATGAACAACACTGTCAAAGTTTTTATTGATGATTGACAAAGCTCAGATGTACAGAATGTAGGATCAACCTACCTCACCAGCATCCCCATCTGGGCATGATGGATTCTAGACTAGAGGACAAGGAAGAGGAGGAGGATCAGCTGGTCGAGGAAGGGGTCAAATCATCTGCTACAATTGTGGAGATGCTGGTAATTATGCGCGCGACTGTCCAAATCCTGCGTGAAAGTATTGCAAGTACTGTAGGAATTTTGTTCATGTAATTGAATATTGTCTTGTTTTAATTGCTAAGATGCAAGAGAAGAAGACGCAGACTCTGACGAAGAATATTCAGATGGTTAGAGCGGAGCTACGTGAAGAGGATCCTAACATGAATGTTATCACTAGGAGTGGCGCAAACACTGGTGAGGATAAAGGAAAGAATCCAGATGCTAATCTTTGGATTCGAAAAGCACCT
Organism: Pinus albicaulis; assembly: GCA_034641835.2. Lineage (NCBI taxonomy): Eukaryota > Viridiplantae > Streptophyta > Pinopsida > Pinales > Pinaceae > Pinus > Pinus albicaulis. Next base: position 95,550,067 of record CM076575.1, read on the forward strand.
AAGAAAAATGATGGATTTGATTTATAACGTGAAAAGACATTTTTGTATAAGAAAAGAAGGGGTTTGTAGAATCAAGCGCATCAAAATTAGGTAGACCTATGGAAATGGCCATAGTAGATGAAGAAATAAAACCATTTTTACAAGCTTGCATCAAACTATTGTGAAAAAAAAATGCAGTGGAGAATTTTCAAGCATTGATAGATAACTGCGTAGAAAATAACAACCCTAGATGGAACAGAAAGCTGTCAACAATATCAAGAATTGGATGAGAGATGCGCTTGAATACTCAGATTGGTGCCTATGAGATGGATCAGGTCATTTTGGATCTAGGATCTGATGCAAATGTCTTACCTAAGAAAAGTTGGCAGCACATGGGAGAGCCTAAGTTGGAGTGGTCTATTATTCAGCCACACATGGGGAATCAACCGAATATCATTCCATTAGGAAGATTATAAAAGGTGGTAGTAGACATTGAAGGAGCTAAGGTGCTTGAAAATATTGAAGTCATACAAATTTTGGATGATACTGATCCTTAGCCCACGCTGTTGGGTTTAGATTGGGCTATTGACATGGATGGAATCATAAATATGAAAAATAGAAGTATGGTATTTCAGACCAATGGAACCTGAGTGGTAGTTCTTCTAGATCCTGCATAAGGTGCAAGATACATAGAGATGGTGCGTGCAGATGACGATGTTGACCATATCTATAAGTTGACTACACCAGATGATGATTGGATCAAGCCGAAAGCTGATGGTAGACTTAGTTGGGAAAAATATAGTTCCTGCTTCTCACACTTAATGAAGAACTGGAGAAATGGAAAAATTGGTTACATGAAGTATCTGCGTTGTGCTGCAATTGAGTGACCATATCCCTTCGCTGCATATCATCAGAGGCACAAGAATTGCCGTATTATGATGGTTTAAATAATGTGAAAATGTTTTTAAGAGATATTGAAAGGACTATTCCAGAAGCACAAATATTCCATGCTCTGGATATCGCTGCGCTCTACTCTAGCACGATGGTGGGAGACTCACAAAGGAAACTTGGGCAATTGGGAAGAATGCACTCAGATGATGAGATTGCACTTTGAGTGTCCAACTACCAAAATGGAAGAAGTTTATTTCGGAAAGGGTGATCCATGCAGACTTCTGGCCAAATGCACTAAAGTATGGGGTGCAGAGCTGAGACCAAAATGGATGCACATGTTCATCCATACATTGGGGAAGGTGTCTGCTGATTGGTATCTAGAAACCGAGTTGCGTTGAGGAACCAATGAATGGTCTGAACTGACTGAAAGTTTCGTTTTAACCTTTAGCTATGAGAGTGGGCTTGATTGCTTGGGTAAAGCACTGCAAGGTATTCAAGAGGTAATATTTGATACGATAAAGCTGAAGATAGAGCGCGCTTCATCAGCATGGGATGTAAAAATGAGGGATATTGTCAATTGCAGAAATCTAACAATTGAAGAAACTGAAGAAGATCCGAGGAATATTACATTCCATGAATATGAGGGACAACACTCAGTTTCTAGGCCTTTAATTACATCGCTAGATGTCACAAAACCTATGAATATTTGAAAAGTGAACATTGGATCTGAATAACAACTAAAATTGGCGAAGATTGGAGATTAGTGGGATGATGATACAGTGGGAAAGGTTGTTGAGTTGCTGACAAAATATCAAGACTTGTTTGATACAAATTTATCTGAGTTGAAAGGGATAATTGGAGAGCTTGGGGTCATGAAGATCACTTTGAAACCAGATGCGAGACCTGTGAAGTAGTGCCCGTATAGATTGAATCCAAAATACAAGCATAAAGTTAAGGAAGATTTGGATAAAATGGTTTTTGTAGGCATTATAGAACTAGTGGAAGAATCAGATTGGGTGAGTTCTATGGTGGTACAAGATAAGAAGACTAAAGGAGAAATAATGATTTTTGTGGACCTGCACAAACTGAATGATGCCTGTGTACATGATCTGTTCCCTACCCCATTTTATGATAAGATCCTGGACAACATAGGAGGACAAGAAGCTTATTCATTTACAAATGGATTCTCAGGATATCATCAAATCAAAATTGCATCAGAAGATCGAAGTAAGACAACCTTTTCCACAAAATGGGGATATTTTCAGTATACAATCATGCCATTTGGGTTGAAGAATGTGCCTTCTATCTTCTTAGGCATAGTAGTAGCTTCATTTAAGGAATACATTCACAAGTTCTTAGAAGTCTGCTTTGATGATTGGACTGTCTTTGGGTTGTTGAAAAAACATGTATCAAGTCTGTGCCTAATGCTGGATACCTTTAGAAAATATGATATTTCACTTAATTTGAAGAAGTGCATATTTTGTGTGCCATTCAGCATATTGCTGGGTCATATTGTCTGCCAGTAAGGGTTGATGGTAGATCCCGTGAAGATCGCATTGATTGTTAATTTGGAAAATCCTATGAATGTCAAATAACTGCGCTCAATTTTGGGCATACAAGATACTATTAGAAGTTCATCCAAGGTTACACGCTAATCACTCCGCCCATGGAGAAATTGCTTAAGAAGGATGCGCTATTCTGTTGGGATGAAGAATGTCAAAAGAGTTTTGATTTGCTGAAGGAGAAAATGGTCACTGCACCCATATTTGTCTTTCCAAATTGGTCGAAGGTATTCCATGGGCATGTTGATGCCTCCTACATCCTTCTCAGAGCTATTTTAGCGCAACCAAGAGCTGGGGAGATTGATCACCCTATTTCATTTGCAAGTAGGAAGTTATCAAGCGTGGAGCGTAATTATTAAACCATAGAGAGAGAAGGATTGGTAATGGTTTATGCACTATAGAAATTCTATCACTATCTATTAGGAGGCCACTTCAAGATGTTTAATGACCACTTTGATTTTAAGTACCTGGTTAATAAGCCTATGTTTGGGGGAAGATATGTAGGTTGTTGCTGTTTTTTCAGGAATATGATTTTGAAGTTATTGTGAAGCTGTGGAGTCTAAATGCTGGGCCAAACCATCTGTCATGCATTGAGAATGGAGAAGAGCTGACTAGAGTGGAATATGGGTTACCTGATGCATATTTATTTTCTATAAAGGTGGTTGATGATAATTTATTTTATATCATTCATTTCTTGAATACTAGACGTGCGCCTAAGGAGTATACATTGCAATAGAAGAAAGAGATGGTTGCACACACAACTGAATTCACTCTCATTACCGGTCAGATGTATAAGATGGTGTTGAGGCCTTGAAATTTTGCTACCAAAAAATGGAGGAAAACCACCCAGTCCGGACCTTAAAGTAGCTCTTTTTTCGTTTGGTGTAGTGGCCCCCACTGGGGATAATGGGACTAGTTTCCCAATAAGGATAATTTTGAGGGTGTGTTTTGATTATACAACATGAAAATGGAGAATCATTTTAATCTATCATATGCGTCTATCTAAACTATTTATTCTACTATATACCCAGGATGTTTCTTCCTTTATGCAATCTAAAGAGACATCCTTCAGCTGTTAGTAATATAGATCATTTAACAGTTGAAAGAGATGAAAATTATGGAAGATGTTTCTTCTAACAAAGTAGTTTGACTAGAAGAATTGCGAAACAATATCGCATTTATATGTGTGATTATATATTAAATAAGAAATCATAGATAAATATTAGAACATAAGTGCATGTAACATTCATCTATAATAACGTTTCAAATATATAATGCAATAAAAAGATGACTGTCAATCTATAAAGTAAGACTTAATACAAGTGAATAAAAGTACATTATGCACGAGGTTCTACTCATGTAAACTAACAGTAATTGATCTACTCCTCTTCACTTTCAAGAAATTTAAAGATTACATTAGTGCAACATCAGTTAAACAAATTTAATTGTCAAAAGATAACAAATGTGTTCCATTAATTCATCAAAGCATTCACAAACTTACAATAGTGCATTATTTTCAAATGTTTTTGAAAAATTTCCGGACCCTTCTATAAATGCATGAGAGGGGTTTAAATACTAAAATAACTACATTCTAAAATAAATTATTCCAAAAATATAGAGGAGGTTTCAAACAACCATCCTCGTAAGACTAACTTAAACTACAATCTAGGAAAATAAAGTAACAATTTGATTTATGAATTCCGCCCTTTCTTCTGGATTTGTTCACGAAGTTGAAAAATATATATCATAGGCTTGATCTGTGCTGGCTACGAACTCCTTGATCTCACCTGTCTCTTGAATAATGCGTTTGAAAGTACTGGTTGCAATATTCTTGTTGAATCTATTAAGGATTGCAGAATCTGATACTGATGATAAGGTTTGATCATAAAATTCCAATAATTTTCTTAATCAAACTTATTTACCTTTTTAATTATTTAATCATGTATGTTTTCCTTTTTCTTCCACTATGTTTATAGCCGTTTTACTTCTAAGAACACTTCACACGTGTACTCTTTGATAAGTTCTGTTTTCACCATATGTTCACATACATATTCAATAATTTCCTTTGATAATCTTGATGCTTTCCCTACCACTTTCTCTGCTTGTTTGATTTGTGCTTCCCAATGTTTGAATATGTTCTCCTTATGAAACTAATATACCTGAGGTAGATCAGCTTCCTTTCCTGAGTTTGATGCTTTCCATTGAAAGTGTTTGCTAATTTTATTTTCAAGTCTTTCACATTCAAGTTTCTGGATAGCTACTTTCTAGATCAATATTTTATTTGAGTCACAATAAGGGTCAATAATAGAAGCTTGATGGAAAAATAATTCCTGTTGTTGCTTTAAATTAGCATTTATATCCAATGCTTCTTTTATAAATTTCTCTAATTGCAGTTGGTTCTGTAACCTGGTCATTGCTTCTTCTAGTTGTGCTTGTTTCTCATTGATTTTTTCTTGATGCTTCAATTTAAGACTCGAAATATTTTTGAAATTGGGCCATATTTGCTTTCATTTGCTCACTGGAGTTGGATTTTTCTTCATCTAACAGCCTCTCTAGTTCTTGTATTCTGTCTTCCTTTTGCCTCAATAACTGTTCTAACTTCAGTAGCTTTATCAACAGTGGCAGTAACATATGCCCCTGCATACTGTGATAATTTAGTTAGATTTCCAGTAGGATAAGCTAATGAATCCTTCCAAAAAACGTCAACAGATTCATCTGTGAGGTTTGAGACTGTTTCATCAGTTCTTCTCCTTTTATTTCTCTTGACTGCAACCTTATAGCTAGGACCGAAGAAGATGTATAGTGAAGGAATTTATTCAACTTGTAAAACTATTTGTTCTGTAGGGTAGGCTAGTATGATCTCTCGATCATGAGTCTCTAGAACTTGTTGTAGTGGATTAATAGTTTCCTATCTTCTGGGAATGTTCACGTGTCTGAAAACTAGTAACTTGATCAACATTAGGATTGGTTTTAGGAGTTTTTATTACTTCAGAAAAATCATCCCATTCACTACTCAAATTCTTTGTTTGTGACTTTTCTGACTGATCAACTGTGTCATGAATGTGCTGAACTTCTTCAGTAGTTGACTCTATTCCATTACTTTCCTTTTGCTCTTGCATCTCTATCTCTTGGATTACCTGATAAATTATCTTTTCTGGGCTATCCTTTATGGATTCAGATTCATTTTTAGAATGATCTGAATTGGGAGATTGATGCTTTGATTGACTTGATTCATCCTTAGACATGTCTTTTGCTTCATTATCCAAGATGATACTTGTAGTAGGTTTATTGACATCTTCAATAGTTAACAAGTTGAGAGAAACTCTCTCCAGTCTCTTATTTCTGTATGTTTGGAAGGCTTCCAAATCATCTTGGTTAAGTTGACTGGATGCAAACTTAATTATATTTGAAAAATTTTCCATGCCTTGGAAGAGATCATCAAATCCATCTATTTCATTTACAAAAGGCTTCATTTTGAGCTCTGTGGTGTAATTTTTAATTACATCATTTGGATCGTACAACCTCTCTGGAATTACTTCCAAATTCAATAGATTAATCTTAAAAACCTCCTTGTAGGTATGGCCAATATCAAAAAGTGCAAAAGTACCGCACTGTAAAGGGAAATTAGGCCAAACTTCCTTCTTAGCATCTTTCAGCTGTTTAGTAATACCATTAACAAGCTGATAGTCTATCTCTCTTGCAAGCAACTTATCATGAACATAATATGGTAGGACGTGGGGAGAAGCATAACTCTCGATTACTCTCACATATGTAAAATTCTCCTCTATAAAACACCTAGCCACAGAAATAATATTTGCACTAGCTTCTTGAGAAACCCTAGGTGCCTTCTTATTGAATATCATTTGGTGCATAGGCAACATGACTCCATGAATTTTTTTATAAAAATGCAAGTGGAAGTCCGAATCCAAAAGGGCTCTGTGGTAGATGTGGATTGGGGTAGGGTCTTGGGTAGTCCATTTCCATCCCATGGTAGGAAAACTAGAAGAAAAGCAGATTGAGTCCATGACATAGGCAAACATATAAAAGGGAGGTATTTCTCTAGATGAAACATTCCTTTTATTCCTATATTCTGTGATGTGTTTGGCTAAAATGTCATATATGATATTTTCCCAATTCAGAATTGAGGAATTGATGATTGCGTCAATCAATGGAACCAAGTCTACTAAAAACCTAGTGGTATCAGGTTTGGTAAACAATCTACACAAAATACCGATAGAATAACAATAGGGGGAAGGAATTTGGGAAAGTGGGTACGTATCGAGTTTATATCGCTTCAACTTTCCTTGGTATTCCTTCCATTCTTTGATAAATTTCATGAGATCTGGATGCTCTTCTCTAAAGATATGTAGAAAAGCCTTGTCATATTTTTGTTGTGTGGAGGGTAGATGGCACATTGCTTGTAAATATTATGCCCTGAAAGACCCTATGTTTCCTCCCTTCGAATCCTTGAATTTTATGTCATCTATGCTTAAATGGTCAATTACCCACTTAACCATGTCTGTGTAAGGGAAAATTTTTGGTCTTGGAGCCACCTTGTGGATGAATGAACATGCAACATCGAAGTAAGTCGCGTCTAAAGTAGCTATCATGCCTGTTGTAGCGACTTTGGTTATTGCCCTTGGATTTTCATCTTCGAAATTCTTATACATTGTCTCGCATGATGAACTGTCACAATCCTTGTTGCAGGTGGTGTTTGAAAATAAGGGAGACATGTCTGATTCTTCAGTAGGTAGAGCTTGAGAAATCTCTTTGCCCTTTTTTCTCATTTCAATCTTCTTTACTTCGTTAAATGGTTTTCTGATTTCGAGTAAATAGGGAAAGCTTTAAAAGTATAGAGAATAGAGAGTCAAATCTCTTGTTTATATCAAACATGCACGAATAGATATGAATCTATCAAATATGATATTAATCATTGATAATCATTTCAAAATCAAATCTATTACACCTTCACACGAAATAGCTATCAATCAAGTTAAGCCATTATATCTTGAATTTCGGTTTGATACGCCATAAGTCATTTCGCATGCTTGAGTAATTAAATGCTGTTATTTCTCACATTGCAACATATAAATTTTACCATTTGTGATGTTTACCTGTAAGTTTAGAAAAATGCGATGTGCACAAATCGCACATCGTAGCTCTTATGCGGTAATGAATTTGCATTTGGTTAAGTCATGCGAAATGAAAAATGCACATTAAAAAAGTCAAGCGGTTGTGCTTTATGGGACTTTACAACTTTATATTTATTGCTTTGTTGTCTCGTCGGGTCCGCGTAATCACAACTTATGTCGAATTTCTTTACAAGTTGATCGTTTTAAATGAGGTTGATGCGATAAAGAAAATATAACGACAATTGAAGTGTTTGCAAGTTTTTAAACATAACTTCAAAAAAAGGTTTAGCGCATTTCGCAACCTACGTGACTTAGAGGATTGGAAGCCTTTTACGTTGTAAGCTATGCAGTTTGCGATGCGCACTAAGGAATAAAGCAGAAAACTCAAAGAAAACTTTATTTCCTAATTTTTTTTGTTTTTAAAGCTAAAAATAAATTTCCTATTTATTTCTAAAGGGTCCCCATTTATTAAAATACATGGGGGGTGTTGTATAACACCAAAATTGGCGATTCACTTGGGAGAACTATCTATGTCTGACTAATTTTTTGAAATAAAAATATTTGCAAGAATGAATTTCAAACAAATAATATCTTTACTAAGCAATGCAATTTCTCTTATTTAAAATTCATAAGAATCCCTCTTTTAAAGATATAAGTATGAAAATATATATCAGTCTTTACTCAGTTCAAAGAGATAAAGTTGGTGGATCTTACAGATCAACTTTATAAATATTTATTCGTTTATCACAGGTAGAGCCTCTGTTCCAATGAGCAATTTAAGCTTTTAGTAGGGTTACCTTTTACCCAACAATGATTCGCTGTCCCATCCAGTGTTTCGTACAATTTCAAAAATAAACTCTAATTTTTTGAAACTTTTCTTTTTTGTATCATATTTTTATTTACTTAAAAGATATTATCTTGGCTTGTTAACCAAATGATGACAACGCCATTCACTAGTTGTAATTAAATTGATCAAGCTGGCTCTTGATGAGACCCCTTGTCCTCTTGATATAATCTCAAGTCATTACCCTGTTTTGGTAGGCAATATTGGTAATGTTAGTTTAAATATTTACCTATGAACATGGTAAACAAGCTCATGATGAGACTTATTATCTTTTAATTTTTTCTAGTTATAATATTTTTTGAATTTCTTTCGAAAATTTATAAGTTTTCGTGGATGGGGTGAATCATTGGTCCTTTTGAGGATTCTGGATGATAATGTTGAGTTCTAGATTGATTTTTTGTAAAATAGTCTTTACTATGTTAAAGATTCTATTCTTGACTGATAACAGAGTAATCATGCTATATAAGGACCAGAGTTCATCAGAGAATAAATATTTTCAGTGAAAATAAAATCTATTTGTCTTTCAAATATTTTGATTGTTTCCTTAACACTTCTTATTTCTATAAGCGATAAATAAAAAAGGATCATCTGAGATTTTATTTTGAAAATCCAAAAATTTGTACTAAGCAACTTTTATTTTTCTAAGGAAAATAAAAAGACACTATTATACAAGGAATAGAAGGGGTTACCTCCTATGAAAAGTATTTTTTCAAAATCTGCCCATTAATAGGCAAAGAATCTATTTTTCGTGATATATCTTGCAATAAGAATGTTGATGGGCCTATTTCTTCAATTATCTGAAATGGACCTAGCCAGAGTTTTTGAAACTTCTTGTGTTTACCTTTTTCCTCATGCGCTTTGTCCCATTTCAATACCAGATCACCAATTTGAATTTTTTTTGGAGTAACAGAAGTTGAATCAAATGAGGCTTTTACTATCTATTGATGATGTGCATGAGTCTGTTTATATTTTTCTCTTTCTTCCTCTAACTTAAGAATTTGACATTGTTTAAGTTGTAAAGAAGAAGAAGGAGATTCATCAATAAATTGTACTAAGGAAAGGGAGGGAATAACTAAGTTTGTAGGAAGTACAAATTCTTTTCCATAAACAAGATTGAATGGAGAAGTGTCAATAGAAGCTTTATGAGTTATTCGATCTGTCCAATGAGAAAATATTAATGACTCGTGCCAATTTCGCTGGTTCTGATCAATTTTTTTTTTATTATTCTAATCAAGTTCTTGTTTCTAGATTCTTCCAAACCATTTCCTTGTGGGTAATAATTTACATAGTACTTAAGTTTAAAACCTCTTTTGATTGCAAATTCTGTCATAGAAGTTCCTGAGAAGTAAGATGCATTATCAAACATTAAAGCAATACGTAAGCCAAACCTAGTTATGATATTTTGGTCGATGAAATCAATGATATTCTTAGAGTTGGATAACTTTAATGGAATTGCTTCCACCCATTTAGTAAAGTAATCTGTAGCTGTGAGAATATATCTATGTTGTTTGGAAGAGTTCGAAACAATCTCACCAATTATGTCTAATCCCCATTGTTCAAATGGTTGTTCGATATTGTTCGTAGGTGACTGAGAACACTGACCTGGCTTTCTCTTACTCCTTGAAGCATGATAAATTATCTTTTGACATATTTAAGACTCAAACACAAGGAAACATCTTAAACACCTCTTTTGTTCTCACCTTGAAACTCAAATCATATTTGTTTGGTAGGTGAGTGATAACTTTGAATTTACCTTTCTTACTGATATTCTCTACACCTTTTCTATTTGAGGTCTGACATTTTCATCTTGGAAAAATTTTGGATGATTGCACACAACAGGCCCTTCAAAAATATTCTTTTGTTCCCAGCATGGATTTTAACTCATCTCTCTTGCTGATTTAGACATGGAAAGCTCATTTTTGACAAGTTTGGGGTCTGGTCACAAAGTGGCATCTTCAAAATCATTCCTTTTCTTGCAGCATGGAGTTGAAATCATACCCTTTACCTTCTATGGCCACTTTCCCAAAACCCTAGGTGTCTGGACTGCTTGAAGACAATTATCAGTGTTGTCTTCTAAGTTCTCTATGGTCCTTTCAAGTTCATTCACTTCTGTCCAGTTTACCTCACCTTTCTACCATATTTCATCAATCATCTCTGAAATACTTTTCTTCATGTTTGGTTTTTTGGTGTTCCTCCTCCATGGTCATTTCTACATTTGATCCCTGCTTGGCACACTGTTGGATTATCAAGCTCAAAAACACTAGTTCTTCTTAAGGCCACGTGTTTCTTGTCTTCCTTGCTGCAAGATGTCTTTATACAGGAGCAGACCTCCTACCTCACTAATCTTTCTACTGATATACCTTTTAACACTTCTGCAAAAGTGTCAAGCTTGTCCATTACCTTATGTGTAGACTCTAAAACTAAATGATAGTATTATTTGGAAATGATGACCTTGGAACATATGAAACCCTATGTTAGAGCAGGGTCCTCCAACGGTTGCAAACTGGGAAAATTTCGAGTATTTTGTATAATTTTGGCATATTTTGGTCTAGCGTAGGGTTTTTGGGGTGGGTCAAAGACCCAAAAGCATTGTAATGGGTCAAAGGGTAGACCTAGAGTCCAAAAACCACAATTTGCAAACCACAGAAAATTTTAGGCTACCTTGTTATAAATAGAAGGATATTTTGAGTTGTAAGAAAGAGGAATGAATAGAGATTGATGCTAAGTGCGGATTGATAGATATGGTTAGGGTTGTTGGGGAAGGAGTCCTGCTGCTGTGTGCGCAGAGATTATTTGTCCTGCTGTGTGTGGACCCTGATGCTGTGTGCACAGGTTGGGCTTTGGGGTATTGTAAGTAGATCTGAAGGATTAATGAATGTGGAAGTATTGTTGAATATCTAAATCTATTGGAATTATTGTGATGTTTGGTTAATTAATATATGCTGCTGTGTTATTGATTTAAGCTATGAACATACTTGTGTTACTTGTTTATGTTGCGATCTGGATCTGTTTTGTTGCACTTCATGCAAGAATATCTAGAATAGCGGTGTTATCGTTATATGAGTTCATGATTTGTTGATTACTGTGAATATCATTTATATTGCACACGTGGATACGAAGGGGATATGTAGATCTAGGCTTTGTGGTATAAGATCTAGTCACTATAAGGTTGAACGCAACTCTGCTTGACTTACCTACCCTCTCCCAGGGTGCGAAAACCTAGTTCTAGCACCCACCCATACTAGTTCGGGTGAGACTTTGGCCTATGCAAGCAGGTCACTGCCGAAAGGGTCAGTAGTATAGGGGTTTGTTAGAAAACCTTGAACCTCTAAACTTGGGTCAGGACCCCTTGAGCCAACAAATGGTTTCGTTTTCGGGACCGGGAGAATTTTGAGAGAGGGATCGGGTAATGCCAGGGCCATACTAGAAACCTGAAAGCAACGAAATTGATGAATGGTTCGAACAACAAGTTTAAGAATTCACAATGAAAGAGAACCACAGTAAGAGGTTGACCATTGAGGAGTGGAAAAATAAGTATATTTTCAAGGAGATCTACAAGATCTTCTTTGTAACAATTATGGTCGAGCTCCAGCAGTGGCTCGTGAGGTTGGTCGAATTTTAGAAGTCTTAGAAGGATGAACGGGTCACGCAGTGGACCCCTGAATTGATCTAGCAGTAGGATAAGACTGATAACACCATCACTCGCATGGTGGACCACTGGGTGGATAGTGTGCTAGGAGGGTTCGTGACAGAATTTTCCATCGATCAGTTTGTATCCTACTCTGAAGCAGAGTGAAGATTCTTCAAGGGTTTCCGGGGTAATTTTTTGAAGACCTTACCATTGATGATTAAGATATTACTGTGCGAAAAGAGTATCTTGTGTAGCCATGTTGAATGAATGACCGCTGATCTGGATGGAAGTACGACACGAAGTGGCAAGTACTATCGAACAAACCAAGAAGGAGATAGGTCTTTCTATAGTCCGGTAAGGGAAGAAGCTGCGCAAAGTCCTCCCGGCACACCAATTTCAAACTAGCATAGGAGTAAGAATTCAGCTACACCTCCGCCACCACCGAAAGACGACATGACTGCGCACATGAAGTTTCTGACCTTTAAGGGTGTGGGAGATGAAGACATGGATCAGTTCTGGTTTATTAGAGGATCGGTATGGACTGCGCAGAACGTAGCTAGTGATGCGGTGAAGTGGGCATAACTATCCCTTGCCTTTGAAGGGAGAGCTTTGGACTGGTATATGGGATACATTGGCCAACATGCGAACACAACCATTGAGGAGATTAAGAATGATTTGAAGCAACAATTCAAGAAGCCTAAGTCCTACTGTCAAATAGTGGTTGATCTAAAAGATTTCAAGCAAGGGAATTCCGAGTCTGTGTGGGAGCCCGATCAACGACTGAAGAAGGTGATCATAGAAGGAGGATTTCAATATGATGACAGACAACATATAGAATGGATCATTTCTTGTTTCTTACTCACCTGCATGTACCTTATGGGTCATCAAACGTTCGAATCACAGGAGAACGCCTGGGAGTGTGCCATGAAGTTAGAAGCTGCGCCTCGAGATGAGACCCAACTGGGAATCCAACAGATCCAAGGGCAGCTAGAAGAAATGCACATGGAGATCCAGAACCTGCGAAAAGAGCGAGGATTAGAGGCTAACCCTAAAATGTGGTGCATACGATGCAGGGTGAATGGTCACACAAAGGATAACTGTCCTCTATTAGCAGACTATATCCAGGCTGGGGGACCTAGCCCGTTGTGCCCAAGAGAATTTGCAGGGCCAAGTAGGCCAACATTGTGGTGCGATGATTGCCATGTTGCAAGGCTGCACGACAAAAACCACTGCCCCTGCCTTGTTGTGTATGTCCCATAGGTAAAACAATAATGATGCAGGTTCTGTATATTAGTAGGACATGATGAACAGAACTGCCGGACATATGATTTGATGATCGATCGTGGAAACTTATATAGGGTACAATCAGACCCTGCGTCGCCAAGGTCCCTCGCAGGAATAGGTGGCTCCCCAGCAGGGGGTAGGGGGGGAGGCCAAGGCAAAAGCGCAGGTCGGAAATGAGGGCAACTAATCTGTTATAACTATGGAGAGGTCGGGCACTTTGCGAGAGACTGCCCAAATCCTACGAGGCGGTCTTGCCGGTACTGCAGACAGCTGGATCATGCGATCGAAGACTGTCTAATCTTGATAGAAAAAATGTAAGAGAAGTAGCCACCACCTACGCAGAATGTGCAGAGGGTTAAGGTTAAGCTGCGAGACAAATATCTAAGCATAAATGTCGTAATGCGCAGTGGAATGGCCACCGAAGGACCTGGGGAGAAGGCTGTGAATGAATCTATGATCCAGCAAGATGTTATCAAACAAGAGGGTTTGGACATAAGTAAGGAAAAAGAAAAATTTATCGTAGCTCGCAAAGAATTTGCTAAGGCAGAGGCATCTACTTCTCAGACACCTGTGAACCTTAAGGCAGACGAGGAGGTCAAGCCCTTTTTACGGGCATGTATGAAGCTGCTGCGCAACCCAACGACTGTAGAGAATCTTCAGGCATTGATAGATAGCTGCGCAACATGACCTAGCCTACCTCTGGAAATCAAGGATGTGCACAAACTATACAGATATAAGAAACGCACTAGTAGGGAGATGCGGTTGACTACGTAGATTGGTGATTATGAGATGGATTAGGTTATTTTGGACCTAGGGTCAAATGCAAATGTATTACCTAAATAGACTTGGCAACAAATGGGAGAACCTAAGTTGGAATGGTCCACTATCCAGCTGCGCATGGATAATCAACAAAAGATTATACCCTTGGGGAGACTATCTAAAATTTTGGTGGATATCGTGGGAGTAAAGGCCCAGGTGGACTTTGAGGTAATTGAGATCGTAGAAGATGCGGATCCCTATCCTGCGCTCTTGGGCTTATATTGGGACATCGACATGGGAGGAATTATTAACTTGAAAAAGAGAAGCATGGTGTTGGGAATAATAGTACAAGGGTGATAGTTTCATTAGATCCTACGGAAGGCGAACGATACACTGAGCCGGTGCGCGGCGAAGAGGGTGTGGATCATATTTTTAAGCTAGCTGCGTAGGACAAGGATTGGATCAACCCCACGGTTGATGGTGTACTATGTTGGGAAAAGGATAGTGAATGTTTCTCCGACTCTGATGGGGAGATGGAGAACTGGAAAAATTAGTTACATGATGTCTCTCCGATGCGATGCCTTCAGGTCACAAAGGAATTCTGCTGCATTTCCTCAGAGGTAAGAGACCTACCCTATTTTGATTGTTCTAGTAATATCAGGGACTTTTTGCGAGCATTTGAAGCTGAGGTTCTAAGAGGAAGAAGGATAGGGGCCCTTAATCTCACCATGTGTAAGACACCTGTGCAGTGGTGGGACACACATAAGAAAGCATTCTAGGACTGGGAAAAGTGATGGGATATGATGATTTTGTGATTTGAACCACCTGATCACTTGTGTGTCCAAACATACTTTGGCCTCAAAGACTCGCGCAAGTATCTATTCGCATGGATAAAGAAATGGTGTGACAGGACTACAGAAGAATGGGTTCATCTATTTATCCATGCCTTGGGACCACTTCCCACTGCATGGTATTTAGACGTGGAGCTACATTAGCGCACTTGCATTGGGAGACTTTGAAAGATGAATTTCTGGGAAAAATTGGGTTCATAGGTGGAACAAAGGCGCTTGATGCAGCTCTGCAAGACATTGATGCTATGGCATGGGGTGAATCACACCTATATGTCACACTTGAAATACCCACGTGGGAAAAACAGGTACCAAAAATGGTCAATTACCATGGCCTAGCCCCAAAAGAAGGTAAGAATGATCCACAGGCTTCTTCTGACTCAGAATTGGAAGGGATGCGCATGGTTACCAGGCCGTGTAGGCTGTGAATGGGTGGCATTGAAACACACCTACGTTGGCTAAGATTGGGGATGCAGATACAGGAAGCAGAGTTATCATATATCCGACGACTCCTACAACCAAGAAACAACTGCATTCAATCCTCGGCCACGTAGGTTATTACAGGAAGTTTGTTCGACAATACACACTGATCACAACATCTTTGATAAACTTGCTTTCAAATGGGGTTCGGTTATGTTGGGATGACGCATTTCGGAGGAACATGTCTTTGGTTTCGAAGTTCCCAGGGAATGAGCCTGTGTTGAGGAAGGATGCATAGGAGGTGTAGGCATTTAGTCCAAGTGCAATAGGTACGTTAAGTGCACATGAGGAGCGAAAAGTAGTAGTTGGAACAGTAAAATCTGGTAAAGAGGAAAAGTTATTGTTTAATGGAGCGGGTGGCTAGCAATTAATGAGGCGATTCCTTGAGATTTTTTACCATTTACTTGATGGTAAGTTCCAAGTGACATTTACCATATCGTTGGACGACCGCAGGCACTATAAAGTAGGAAAAATATCTCAGACAAAGGTTCCGTATCACTTTCGTAACCCGTATGTATTTTCTCTATGCTGCACTGTTCTTTGGGCCTGTAGCGTCCTGTTCATGACGAATCAACCCACTCCCACTACCAATAGTCCCCCAGAATCGAGATTCCCTTTTCACGCTAGAATGAAAACTACTAACCTCACGGAAGCTTTGGTACTTATTGTTGGTGTCTCCATAGTTTGCAATATTGGCAAGTATAAACGCTACAGAGCCTACATCAAAACTGCTTTGGAATCTGAGGACCTAGCCATCCAAGATTCAGAGAGGGATCTCTCTATGTATGTGTTTTTAAAGATATGATATTTAAGGCTTGAAGTGTGATTTTAGGCTAGTTATGAAGAGCAAGGGTTGTTGTTTTGTTTGGTTGTGCAAGGATATAATGAATATGAAGGGAGTCTAGATGAAGGGTGAAGGTGTGGGTAAGTGAAGGAATGGTTTAGCTGATAAGATAGGCAAGGAGCAACATCAATCCATTAGGCTATGGAGTCATAATATGGTTTAACTGGACAACAAGGTTCAAAAGTGGTCCACGGGGCAAGTCATCTATGTCAAAGGATCTCTTTAAGTTGATTTTATGGAATGAAACATTTAAAAAGTGGAGTGAGGGAAATCAAACAGATGAAGAAACAAAGAACAACCTAAGATCAAGTAAGTACTTTGAAACTATCCTGATTTTGGCATGAACTTAAGGAAAAACACAAAGTAATCTAAGATCAGGTAAGTACTTTTAAACTAGCCTGCTTTTGATGTACTTTCAAGAGAAAACATTTGAAACACGCAGAAAAGCTTAAGATCAAGTAAAGACTTTTAACTTAGCTTGCTTTCAGCATATTCTTAAGGGAAATTTTCAGAGCAACTGCTGGAGAAGAAACTAGAGGACAGGGCTAACCATAGACTTCCCTAGTTCAACTTTAATTAGCATACTTTTCAAGACAACATTTAAGATAAACAAAGAATAGCCTGAGATCAGGTAAGGACTTTGAACCTATCCTGCTTTTGACATATTCTTAGGGAACTTTTCAAAGAAACTGTTGGAGAAGAAACTAGAGGACACGACTAACCATAGACTTCCCTAGTTCAACTTTAATTAGAAAGCTTATCAAGAACATTCAAAGATAATATCTCAAGTTGTACTCATGAAATATGGGCTCACCAACACTTCACTGGTTATACTCTATTGAATCATATTTAAATAAACAATAAAAAAAAGCCATAAAGGATAAAGATTTTCAGTGAGATTTAGGGTACTTCAGAAGTAAATCCTAATCTATATTTGCTGTTCTTCATCAGAGAAAAGTGGACAGAATGGAAACAAAAAGAAAATAACAATTTATAGTGAGAAACACATCACCAATGACATAGACCAGGATCCCATAAATCAGCTATTTGTATTTCATGTTCAAACTAGTTACAATCTTCAAGTCCAATGGGTCTCTACAGCTTCAAACTTCTCATCTCAACTTATGTGTCTTCAATTAAAAATAGAGCTACAACAGCTTCAAAAGCTATTTACATGCAACAGATATCCAGAGACCAACCTCTATAATGTCTTCTACAGCGGTATTTATAGACGAATGAGGAGGTGGAGTGTAAGAAAGGTTCATTAGTTCAATTAATACAGAGTAATGATGCTTTGACCTTTGGCAGGCCTGAGGGAGAAGATTTTGATTGCTCATCTCTATTTTAATGATTTTTACATTAAGTTTCATCAACCTTAGCTATTATTGTTGACTTTGGGGGCTTTAGTAGGTTGATCATAAATTCTGAGCTGTCTTTGGAAAAAGATCTCTGACTGTGCATTCATTGTGCATTCTTTTGCGAAAATAAAATTGCAGGTGTCAGTGGAGGAGTTATGGCCTTGATGTTGTGGCATTCAGAGGCATATTTTGTTGATCTGTCTTATTCTGTGGTTTTAAGCATTGATCTATCTTTAATCTTTGTTTAACACCTTTAATCCTTTGATTATGCTCTGGTCCTTCAATTAATTGATGCTCACTGTGTTTCCATTTGCTGGAAAGTGCATGGGTGCATCGAGGGTTTCATGGTATAACCAATGCTCATGAGGCATGGGTCAAACTATGATTTTGAACCCTGTAGATTCCCTTTTCTACATGAATATTGGCTTGAGGATCATCATCCTTAGCCTTTGGTCACCTTATCGTGACTGTGGGAAGGCTATACAGCTTATCTTCCATGAAACCTGCAACATACAACAAATGCTTAGATAAATCCTGTATTTTAAAGGTTAAAATTATTTCAGAGGCTGGGCAGATTGGAGGAGCGATGCAGAGGAGGGATAATTTATGTAGGCAAAGGAGGCTCATGGAGAAAAATGCGCAAAAATGCAGTTTAAATTGTATTTGGCGCGATCTGGGCAAAAAGTGGTTTTAGAAATACCACGAGTGGTTATCGCACGACCCTTGGGCGGTAAATGGTTTTTCCCAGAGGCAATGCGATTCCATTCACCGCTCGCCACGTGGCTTTTTCGATACCGCCAGTATCACAAAATTTTGAAGCGTTAAACCTTGGGCACATAAATTTTGCGATATGCGTTGTCAACTGTTGGATCAGAGGCTCTATATCCAATGATGTGGAATGAGCGCAATAAAAAGTTTCACAATGAGTCACTTGAGTGGAGGCCAGGTGTCATAGTAGGATTGGGCGGGCATTTGTCTATGGTGGATGGTAGGTCCCAACGGAACTGGGTGATCGGGTTTAATGAGGACCATTAGATCATATAGATCTACGGCTGATGTTTCATCAGAGCATTGTTATCGGAGTGGGCGAAAAATGAAGGAAAGGTAGGTTTCTTGTGGGAAATGCCGATGTGATGGGAGTTTAATGCAGGCGCCGGGGTATGGTCACGTGGAGGGGTAAGTGACCAGGAACCGGTGGAAGAAGGGCTTTATCGCGTCGGGAGAAAAATATAAGGAAACATCGGGCTTATAAAAGAAAAGGCCGATGCGATGAAGGGTTGAAGGTTTAGGCACTCGGTCGCAGGGTAAGGTTATATGGAGGAAGGGGCTGGGGCTAAAAAACCAAAGGGGCTTAAGGCCTGTTTGTTTTGAAAAAATGGGTTTTTATCCTAAAAATTTGGGTTTTTTAGGCTTTTTAGGGGTTCCGATAGGAGGGAAAAGGGGTTTCAAAACTGATAAAGGAATTTTATTAGCTTTGAAGGGAAAAATGAAGGGTAAAAGGGGATTTTTTAGAGGTAGATGGAGGATAAAAAGGGGAATAATGAGTGAATGAAATGATGAAAGAGGAGGTTATTTAGGGAAGAGCTTTGCATAGGGAAGCAGTTTTTTACTTGGTTTATTTATAATGAAATAGTAGTGAAGATTACTTTTAAAGAGCAAACAAAACAAGAAGACTTCAAGAATGAGCACTTTTTTATGAAAACAATCTCTTGAAGGCTTAGGATTTCTTGTTAGCCATCATTTTCTTAGTCAAAATTTACTGATGGCTAACACCTATAGAGTTAGAACTTGAGGAAATCATGGTGATTAGGTCGGGGGATGAAGAAATTGATAGGATAATTGCGCTCTGGCTCATTTCATGGAGGATTGGCTTCATATCTGACGAAAAGAGCACCGAAGGGACCTGTGCAACAGGAGTGACCCCCCTGTTAACCCCGAGGAGACCACATGACCGAGCAAGAGGGGCTCAGACGCAGCCATGGAAAAGGACTCATAGCTACCATAGATTTTCGAAAATTACGCCGAGGCCGGTTCGCAGGAAGACCTGAGCATGCAAGGGATGAATAACAAAGATACCACCTCCCTCCAGGGTATGAAGCTGCCAAGCGAGCCTGCAAAAGGCCCCCGAGAAAAGTGGCGTGCCCAAGGCCAGGAATATGATGCGATGGTCACGCTAACTGACGGTGACCTCGAGCAAATCATAAACGCACTTAAACTGGCTACAAAGGATAGGTGGGCAGCCATAGAGGAATAAAAGAAGGCTGCAATTGACAACATTTACACTGAGCTCCGCGCCCTTCAGTGGAAGATAGATATGCTACAGACCAGCGTAATTCAGACACGGACTCCCTTGGCAACCAACAGTACAGTGCTAGCTATGAAAGAAGCCCGTCTCTGCTCTTTGCCTAGCGCTGCCCTTGTAGGAATCCAACTCTAGGCAGGTACAGGGATACAATTGGATCTGGCTAAGCTGCCCCACGAGGCGTTACAGGGTCTCCACACCACCGTGTTCTGGGAGATCCACCATCGAGACCAAAGAATACACCAGCAACTCGATGTGGCCAAGCGGACCATCACATGAAAGAACGTAGAAATGTCCCTCGCTGTATTGCAGTAGGTGGATCTTGAAACAGTGATCCACCAGCTCTGCACGAAGGTTCTAGATGGGATCCTAGCCATAGCTACGCCCCGAGCCAAAGTGGAAAGGGTGGTTGTAGCATTGCAAGTGTCTAGGACAAAAATGTAGGTCATCAAGACACAACTAGAGCAACAAATCTCTGAATTACAGGCCAAATTTCTACCTGCCACGCTGTCGGAGGTACGACCCCAACGTGCTACGCTGGTGGTCAAAGCTATGAACAATATCACAGGGCAGATTTCTCAAGGTGCCTAGTTTCTAGAGTTAGCCATGCAGCTCTGAACCATAGTCCAGTTCAATCTGGTCCTCCGAGAGATCAATTAGGACTTATGTTAGAAGGAAGAAGCTTTCGAGTAGGTCAAGGCTACATTGCCCACCTTGGTGCCTACACAACGTTTAGTACATTTGAGGACCAAAAACGCTCTCCAGGATGAGAGGGATAAACTCCAGAGCAAGAAGCACTTCATCTAGGAATGATTGAAGCCATGGGCTGCCACAACCCTCCAGCTCTCACATGATGCAGATGGCATGGTCAAGCAACTAAACCAGACACTCGAAAGTGTCATCGCGACAACCGAATGACCAAGATCCCAAAAGCTTGTGGACCTTGCGTAGAGAGCCGCTGCTCAGAGTCAAGAGGTGCTGCCTTTGCTGATTGCAGTCATCAATGCACTATGCGCGTAGGTAGAGACCACGCCACTATAGTGACTTGGGACGAGTCACAAGATTGTGTTGGGGGGATTTTGGAGCAGGGTCCTCCAACGGCTGCGAACTGGGACAATTTCGAGTATTTTGTATAATTTTGGCATATTTTGGTCTAGCATAGGGGTTTTGGGGTGGGTCAAAGCCCTGAAAGCATTATAATGGGTCAAAGGGTAGACCTAGAGTTTGCAAACCATGGTTTTTGGACCACAAGAAAGTTTAGGCTAGCTTGTTATAAATAGAAGGACATTTTGAGTTGTAAGAAGGAGGAATGAATATGATCCAGGTGGATATTGGTGGCCACCCGCCTATTCCACTTGGGCCCCCACCATTGTCTCTTTCAGTTTTTCAGTTTTGGCATAACTTACTATTTTTAGCAGTTTTTCGGGTCCTGAACTTCCGGAGCCGTTTTGAGGCCCTAAACGACGTTTTTTTGGGTATTAAATTTGTTGCGATTTTGATCATCAAAATCATCACAAAAGTTGTAGTCCTCGAATAGAGCTTTCTAATGATGTATCATGTGCGTCAAACGGAGATAGTATGCCAAAGTTACGTCCCTGGGAAGTTGAAACACCAATTTACCCAAACGGGGCCCATAGTTTTGGCGCTTCATCTCCCAGGGTTAGGTTTTTGGGATGTTTAGGGTTCTCCATTGTTTCTCAATAATAAATAGGCCCTCGCGCCTCAGCCTTAACTACGGATTCAGAGGCACAGCAACGCCATCTCTTCCGAGACCGCTGGGTGCCTAGCTAGTTTTATTCCATTTGTGTGTAAGCAAATTTCGGTTCTTTGATATTAATGAAATAGAGAGGTATTGTTCCATTGCTGTCTACCTTGTTATGGTTATGTGTTTGATACACATTGCGTTCCTACATAAATCACGATCAGTGGTATCGAAGCGGTCTGCTTTTTGATCCTTCTGCACCATGTCCCCAACGAGGGTCGGGTATAAGGAGGCACAGGGCTTGATGCGGTGGAGACCTTGCAAAGATCGGCCTACCGCAAGGCCTCGACGGAGCGCCCCGCCAGAAGCGAAAAGAAAGATGAGGGAGCAGGAGATCCTATCAAAATATTGCTCGAGGAGGCCCTCGAAAAACAAAGGAACGCGATGATGGATAGTTTTGCTCAGATCCTTCAACGGCTGCCCACGGGCGGCGCATCTGCATCCAGTAGCCACTCTGGAGTTGCGACTCCCTTTAAGGTACAAGTAAATTTTGACATTCCCATATTTGAGGGTCAAATAGACGCAGATGCCGTAGATAGATGGTTGAATCTATTAGAAGGATATTTCTCTGTTCATGACTTTTCAGACCGGGAGAAGATTATTTTTGCACTCCCCAAAGCTACCCCCCATGTTGGAGGCTGGGTGGGGGCTCCTCACAGCGAGGCAGGGCTTCGAATGGGGCCTCTTGTTCTGGTAGTGCAGAGGTGGAATTCCCGCCAGGGAACACGTCGAAACGATGCTATCCGGTGAGCTCGCGGAACAAAGTCTGTCCCTGATGGACAATGTTGCGACAACGAGGACCGAATGCTGCGGTGGCGAATACTGACCCTTCTACTAGCACCAAGTTGGGTATCAAAGATTCAGAGAAACATCTGGTGCTAAAGTATCGCAGTTGTCTACACAGATACATTCAGGAGGAAATGGAGTTCCTCGACATCTCCTCGCTTGGTACGGCATACCGGTATGCTGCCAAGATTGAGCAGAAATTCAAACAGAAAAAGCGAGACTTTGGATCTGCGAATCAAAAGCAAGGAAAAGGTGCTTCCAAACCGCAGAACAAAGGACAGAGCCAAGGCATGGCGGCTAAAGACAACCCGTCAAAGCCACAAGAAAAGAACAACACCGTAAAGCCAAAGAAGGACACGGGAAAGTGGTGTGAGTTCCATAAGAGCTCCACTCACAACACGAGTGAGTGTCGGGCCAAGCAGTCGCTAGTGGCCGAGATGAGGGCTTCTGAGTCAGATGCATGCTCCGAATCCGAATTAGAACCTGAAAAGGGGAATGAAAAAGGGAAACAGATTATTGATGCGGAGCCCAATGCCACCCCCTCTGCACGACGACAACAAATGGATAAGGTCGTGGAGGAGTACGGGGACATCTTCACCTCACCCACAGGGGTTCCTCTGCACTGCCAGGTCAAGCACCCGATTGATCTGACCCCAGGTGCGCCACTACCCAATGGACCGATCTATCGACGCTCTGTTCTGGAAAATGATGAAATCAAGAGGCAGATTCAGGAGCTGTTGCAGAAAGGCCACATCAGACCAAGTTCATCGCCCTGTGGGAGCCCGATCGTGTTGGTACAGAAGAAGGATGGGACGTGGAGACTCTGTATTGACTATCGGGCGCTGAACAAGATCACTGTCCGGAATAGGTACCCAGTCCCACGGATTGATGACCTTCTGGACCAACTCCAAGGTGCAAAATATTTCAGTAAGATCGACCTGAAGTCTGGGTATCACCAGGTACCAATTGAACCCTCTGATGTGTGGAAGACTGCCTTCAAGGCTAAGGAAGGCCTTTTTGAATGGCTGGTCATGCCTTTCGGGTTGACGAATGCTCCCGCAACCTTCATGAGGATGATGGAAGACATCTTGCGGCCATTCACCAACTCATTCGTAGTGGTGTACTTGGATGACATTCTGATCTTCAGCAAGACTTGGGAAGAGCACCTTCATCACATTTGACAAGTCCTCCAAACACTGCGGCAACACAAGTTGTGTGCCAATTTGGAGAAGTGCACGTTTGGCATGACCCAGGTTCAATATCTGGGATACATTATTGATGAAAGGGGGTGCATGTGGATCCAGCCAAGATCCAAGTCATTCGGGATTGGCCAGCGCCAACCACTATAACAGAGCTTCGCAGCTTTCTGGGTCTTGCTAATTTCTACCGTAGATTCGTGTTGGGATTCTCTCATATCACTTGGCCCTTGAGTCAAGTCACCAAAGGAGGAGCGAGAGCAAAATTCTTTTGGTCAGAACCTCAATAGAAGACGTTCAAAGAATTGAAAAATCGCCTCTGTTCTGCCCCAGTGCTCACCTTACCAGACTTGCAGCAGCCGTTTGAGATCGAGACAGATGCCTCTGACTATGCTATTGGGGCAGTTCTTACTCAACAGGGACATCCGGTGGCATATCACAGTGAGACATTGTCTGAGACAGTTCGCAAGTATCCCACCTATGACAAAGAAATGTATTCCATTGTGCAAGCCTGTCGACAATGGAAGCATTACATTTTGGGGAAGGAAACAATCATCCACACAGACCACCGCCCCCTGCAGTTCATACAGACACAAGGGAAGTTACAGAATGATCGCCATCAGAAGTGGTCCACATATCTGCAACAGTTTCATTTGAACATCAAGTACAAGAAGGGTAGCACCAATAATGTTGCGGACTGCCTCAGCCGACCACCGATCGTGGCGCTCACCACCGTGCTCAACTCTTGTGGGCACGAGACTTCTGATTGGCCGCTTCTCTATGAGAGTGACCCAGAAGTCGGCCACACTTACAAGGCACTCTTGGGGGGCACGCAAGTTCCAAATTTTCACCTCCAAGATGCACTTTTATGTCACCTGGGACACCTTTGTGTTCCTTCAAGCGAGCGTGCCAAGATGATATGGGAAGCACACTACAGTCGAGTCGCTGGGCATTTCGGGGTCGAGAAAACAGTAGCAATACTACCGAAGTATTTCTATTGGCCGAACCTTCGAAAGGATGTCGAGAAGCACATCAGATCCTGCACTGCTTGTGCCATTGCCAAACCGACCATCAAGAAGCAAGGCCTATATACTCCACTACCTACCCCTAGTCGACCGTGCGAATCCATCTCCATGGATTACATGTCGGGCCTGCCTTCTACTAAGAATGGAAATGACTGTGTTTTCGTGGTCGTTGACAGATTCTCGAAGATGGCCATCATGGCGGCCTGTAAGAAGAATATCACAGCAGAAGCCACTGCTAAACTCTTCTTTGAACGAGTGTGGGTGCACTTTGGGATCCCACAGTCTATCATATAAGATCGAGATAGCAGGTTCCTCAGCACATTTTGGTCCAGCCTCTGGTCAATGTTGGACACAAAGCTCACCAAGTCCACAGCTTTCCATCCCCAAACAGATGGCCAGACAGAGGTCGTTAACAGAATGATTGTACACATTCTGCGCATGTACAACTCAAATCATCCACGCACATGGGACGAGAGCCTCCCCTATGTACAACACAGTTATAACCGGGCTCTCCATAGTTCAATTGGCCATAGCCCCTTTCAGGTGGGCTTGGGATTCCAACCACTATGTCCCATTGACATAGCCATGACGTTTGCAGCTGCTGAGGCCGATTCAGCTCATGTCCAGTCTGAAGTGGACAAAGCAAGTAGCTTCATCGAGCGCATTCAACACATCCGCCAACAGGTTCATGATATATTGGACAGAGCCAATGCGAAGTACAAGCAGCGCCATGATCAACACCGGGTGCGACACAACTTCCAGGTGGGCGACAAAGTATGGTTGCATTTGCAGAAGGAGCGCCTCACTGGACCTCACCGCAAGCTTCGCCCACTCCGATACGGGCCGTACACCATCACCAAGGTTGTAGGTAACAATGCCTTCGAGCTTAGTATTCCACCATTCCTTGGTCTGCACCCAGTCTTCAATGTGGATCGCCTTCGTCCTTACTTTCCACCTCTACTGGACACCTCGGACATTGCAGAACAACTCACACCAACAGAGTTAAACCCAGACTGCATGGAACGGGCCACCACAGATTGTATCATGGACATGCAAATCAAGAACACTCGTCAACAGCAGATCCAACTGTATCGGGTTGTCAAAGCTGGCCAACTCCTGCACCAAGGAAAGTGGTTCACCAGGGACCAAGTTCAGCGGAAATTTCCTCATCTCATGGAGGAACTTAACGCAATGGGGACCATTGCTTCCTAAGGGGGGAGGAATGATCCAGGTGGATATTGGTGGCCACCCGCCTATTCCACTTGGGCCCCCACCATTGTCTCTTTCAGTTTTTCGGTTTTGGCATAACTTACTATTTTTAGCAGTTTTTCGGGTCCTGAACTTCCGGAGCCGTTTTGAGGCCCTAAACGACGTTTTTTGGGTATGAAATTTGTTGCGATTTTTCATCAAAATCGTCACAAAAGTTGTAGTCCTCGGATAAAGCTTTCTAATGATGTATCATGTGCGTCAAACGGAGATAGTATGCCAAAGTTACGTCCCTGGGAAGTTGAAACACCAATTTACCCAAACGGGGCCCATAGTTTTGGCGCTTCATCTCCTAGGGTTAGGTTTTTGGGATGTTGAGGATTCTCCATTGTTTCTCAATAATAAATAGGCCCTTGAGCCTCATTTTAACTCAGTTCAGAGGCCTGTAGCCGCCACATCTCTTCTCAGAGATAGCTACCGGTGCCCTAGCTAGTTTTATTTCCATTCTGTCTGTAAGCAAATTTCAGTTCTTTGATATTAATGAAATGAAGTGTTATTTCCGCTGCATCTCTGTATTTATGGTTATGTGTTTATTCTGTTGCGTTCCTGCATAAATCCGGATCAGAATAGAGATTGATGCTAAGTGCGGACTGATAGATCTGGTTAGGGTTGTTGGAGAAGGACTCCTGCTGCTATGTGCACATAGATTCTTTGTTCTGCTGTGTATGGACCCTGCTGCTGTGTGCACAAGTTGGGCTTTGGGGTATTATAAGTAGATCTGAAGGATTAATGAATGTGGAAGTATTGTTGAATATCTGAATCTATTGGAATTACAGTGGTGTTTGGTTAATTAATATATGCTTCTGTGTTATTGATTTAAGCTGTGAACATACTTGTGTTACTTTTTTATGATGCGATCTAGATCTGTTCTGTTGCACTTCATGCAAGAATATCTAGAATAGTGGAATTATCGTTATATGAGTTCATGATCTGTTGATTACTGTGAATATCATTGCTATTGTGCACGTGGATGCGAAGGGAATCTATAGTTCTAGGCTTTGTGATATAAGATCTAGTCACCATAAGGTTGAATGCAACTCTTCTTGACTTACCTACCCTCTCCCAGGGTGCAGAAACTTGGTTCCAGCACCCACCCATACTACTTTCGGTGAGACTTTGGCCTGCGCAAGTAGGTCACTGCTGAAATGGCTAGTAGTATAGGGGTTTGTTGGCAAACCTTGAACCTCCGAACCTGGGTCAGGACCCCTCGAGTGAACACCCTAATTGACCTAGTGGGGGTTCTTTGACCCGACCTTTGAATGAAAATTGTCTTGGAGTATTCAAGAGTAAAAACAGAGTATTGACAAAGTGGTGTATTGAATATCCAAAATCCAATGTACTTGATTTATCTAAAGAGTCTACAGAGATAGTTTGGAGACCATCAATTCTTGGGGAACTTGGTGAACATGGGAAGGGGTAGGCTATAGGAAACCCTAGATGGAAAATGGAGTTATGGGCAAGGGAAAAAAAGAGTAATGAGGTTATAGGTGGGAAAAAAGGATGGAGATGAGTGGCACAAGCCCATAAGGAGTCCTTTAGGAGTGGTAGGGTGACCATGGAATGGAAAAATGGTAGAATAGTGAAACATTTTCCATAAGGATAATGAATGCAATGAGATTTCTAAAAATCACAATATTCAGGGAATTTTGTTTTTCGAAATATAGAACCAATATTTAGTCATCTATAGATAGTAAAAATTACTGATGACTAACAGTGGCTCCACTTGGGGAGGGAAACTCCTTCTCAAGAGGTGTCTAGGACCTTAAAGTTTAGATCTCTGAGTTTTGAATACTAGTACCTTACTTGTACTTGACAGATCCCTCTTCCTTCATTTGCTGATGTTTTATTGAAGCTATGATCTCATTAAATATAAAAAAAACATGATCGCTTCAATCTCTGTTCTACCTACCCATCTTACTTTGCCTAACATTTTTCTTCTTCTGAGCGTACTTAGACTAGCAAACCATTGACTTTATTTTCCTTTGAAAGCATAAAAAAATATCTACTTGTACCCTTATCACTTCCAAGAGTTCAGATTAGGCTAATGAACTCTCTTATTCCCTACCTAGTCTACTCATCTGTCAAGATTATGCTGTTTGACAAATTTTATTATGTAACATACTAACATGAAATTGAAAACATGACCAAACCAAGTTTAAGCAATCTGATTTGTCATGGGCTGTGGAATTTTGGAAAAGCTGCACAAAAATTTTATTTTTGTACAAGTGAAAACTAGAAACTTGAGGGCTGTGATTCAGAATGGGTTATGCATCCCTCTCATTTCTCTTTGGTTCAAATTTAAGCTTTGGGATCCAACATCTTTTCCTGATCTAATCTACTGATAAGTCAAGCTTAAATGGTTTCACAAGTCTTCTTTCACTAACCTATCAAAATAAATTTAAAATATGTTCAGTCATGATTAGGCTAGATGACTGAATCAAGAATTTTTTTCTCAAAGGTAGTGGCATTTAGGCTTGCACACTTTCAACAATACTCTTTTTTGGTATGGGGCTATACTGTAATATTCCAAAATTTTCCTACAATAAATTGGAATATTAATTTTTTTTCTTCTGATTTCACCTAGGAGGAGAATAAATGGGTAAGGAGGCCCATGCATAATGAAAATCTCAATAAAATCCCTCATAGTATGAAAGGGGATCATCATTGGAGCTGGTTTTCACACCCTCATGTGTGAATAGGGTTATTTTCAAGTGGACAAAGTCAAGTTTGACCAAGTCAACAGCGCTAGGATAAGAGGTGGAGAACACTTAGAGAAACAACGCAGTATGAATGGGAAGAGGGTTATTTGGTGGAGGAAACCCTAAGAGGAGTGGGATCCATGGAGAGGGGCTTTCAATTGTTTAAAAGGAGGGCAAGGCAACCAATGTTTCTCATGCTTGTATTATTACTCTCATTGTCTATTTAGACATTGTGCATTCTCTGCTGTTTAGTAAGAGTTGCCAGGGGAATTCCCATTTAGGATTCCTTATCCTTCTTGAGAGGCCTCTTGAGGGATTTTTATTCATTCTCCACATTTCTTGGCTCAAGGCCAAAGCATCCTCCTCCGGGACAACGTTATTGCTGTAGCAACATAATTCTATGTTGTAGGGTGTTGTAGTGGAGGACCTCAACACCACTTCCAGAGCTGATTTTCAGAGGAGGGAGTCTCCATTCCTTTGGGAAGCTAGTGAGGAAGGTTTCAGCACCTATTGCACATATTGGCAGTAGTCCAACCTATTCCCTTTCCCCTACAATGCAGTTCCATCCAGTGACTGCATTATTTTGAGTGAAGCATTTGCAGTGGGGCTCTTGCAGATTTTTGGAGGGCAAGATCTTTGGTGAAAGGATTAGCCTTTCACTATAAAGATTCATTGGAGGATGAATATTCAGTTTGGGCATTATCTACATCCATTTCCATCCAGTTCTATTTCTAAGTTGTAGCTTCTACCCAGCAACTCCTGCATTTTGCTGATTTTGTATTTTATAGCCAATCCTTCCATGATTGACATGAGGTAGCCTTTGGGAGCTGAGATCTTCACTCCCAATGTTGTATTGGGCCATATAATTGTACATCCATGTATTTTCCATATGTAGCATGCAGTTTCTCTATAAAACTGCGCTATCATAGCTTGAGCATACATGTGTAGCAGTGGTATTGTCTTAATTTGTGTACTTGTCTCTTGAGGCCGAGCATTGCTTATCTTGAGTAGAATTTTCCTTAAGATATTGTATTCTGTTGTTGCTGCTATTGTTTAATAATATGGTTGTGGATTTCTCTCATGTTTTTATGAGTTGAGTGTTATTGCTACTCCATTGTTGTGTTTGCATATTACTGGGTCTCCAAATTTAGAATATCTTGAGATATTCTCATTGTTGTAGCATTTTACTGATTTGGAATATTACAATGGTATCAAAGCATGATATTTGGCTCAACCGGTGAATCTTAGCCATCATGCTATCAAGGAGAGAGAAGACGAAGACTCCACTGTATTAGCCATCAATAAATTTTGTCACAGCAAATGATGGCTAAATATGTTCTTAAGCCCTCAAGAAGCAATCTTCATGGAAAACTGCTAGTTCTTGAAGCCTTCTTGGTGTATTTTATCTTAAAAATCATCTTCATTGCTATTTCCACAAAATATTTTTCAAATAATCCCTGCTGTTATAAAAGAGACTGTTTCTAGGCCACTTCTCCATCATTTAACCTTCATAAATCCCCTCCAAAGTCCCTTCATTTTTCACTCATTATCAAAGTTACAAATCCCTCTACAAAACCCCCCATTTTCCCTTCTTTACCCTTCATTTCATAAAAATAAAACCCCTTTAAACCTTATAAGACTCTTTATTATGGTTTAAACCCTTTTTTCTAACCTATCAAAATACTTAAAAAATGTCTAAAAAACTGCTTTTTAAGCCTATTTCCGCACTAGTGACCATATCAGGCTTTAAGCCCCTGCGGGCTTAAGTTTTTAGACTTTTCCCCATGCGAATAATCCTTGTAACCAAGTGCTGAGTCCTTGACCGCTTTCTCTTAAAATCCCCCTCCCCTTATCCTTTCTCTGCTATTTTCATTTTCCCCCTGATACAATCTTAACCGTCGACCTTGCTGATCCAACGGTTCCTGCTTATCCCCATTTCCGAACCCCGTCTATTTTAACCGTTTTCTTTCCGAAAAAATAGACTACATCACCGACTGGCCCCACCATCCATCCGACTGTGCATCTTTGCTGTGATTGTGCCCATTCCTCGCTGTCGATCTGGCTCCCCTAGATCAGACGGTCTGCGTGCTATTTCGCGCTCGAATCACCAGATAAATTGATCGTGCATTTTCGATGTGAAACAAGTGGTTTTGGTGGGACACGCGTTAGCCACCAAGCCATATTGCGTTCATTCAAGCCAATACCACTTATCTCCTACCCTGTGCGTGAATACCACCTCTGGTATTTCCAAAACCACTTTCACGTATTTTTGCGCCATAATTCAAATTTAAACCCTAGTTCTTCACCTGTCTGCAATGGAAACCTCCTCCGCCTGCATTCCACCTCTCTGCAATGCTCCTCCACCACCATACTGAGCCTCTGAAGCAGTTTTAGCCTAGTTCCAGGTTTTATTAATAGTTCGATGGTGTTTGTAGGTATTTAAATGGTGTTTAAGGGGTTTTACGACCCTCCCAGAGCCTGTTAAGAAACTGAGGGTCGAAGATGACTATCCTCGACCCTGCAAACATAGGAAAGGAGCCATCAGGTGTTTAAAACCGTGATTTTGTTAGCAGGTCATGACTGTCAGCTTTCAAGAAAACCCTCTGTGAAAACCTCCAAGTGCTCGAAACACCTGTAAAAAGAAAAAGAAAAGCAACAACACAGTGAGATCTAGAAAATTCAAAGAGTATCAGTTCCAAATGAAGGTTTAAAGCATAATTGAAGATCAGAAGCCCTTAAACCACAAATTAACAACCTAAACAGTCAGAAAAAGGCCTAAAGGAGATCAATGAGGCCTAATAAGCCTTAAAGATCGAAGTACGAGGCCACAACAGCAAAAAAGAAGCCAAGGACAGACAGGTCAAGGGAGAAAAGTTAAATTCCACCTCAACAACACATGGTACTTCACCAGAAACTTAAGTGACACCTATGACCTATCCTACACTCAAAGGGACAACTTGATAGTTACTCTACTAACAAACCCTCTTAAAAACTATCAGAACAATTATTAAGTAGACATGGGACTGCAAAACCCAAAAAATGACAGTTTTCTTGTCCCAGAGGTCAAACAAGATACTTCAGACCAATATAGCTTCAAAGGACAGGCCTCAGAGTTATTACTAGCCTGCTAGTTGGCTTCAGATTCAAATAAAAGCAGCTAAAGTGGTACAAACAATTATTGCTATGATTATTAAGCAGAATAGGCATTCGAATACCTCTCCCCCTAGGTCTTAATTAATATTTATTACCATTTCTGCAACACTCTTCCTCTTTGCACCTATATGTATTCACAAAAAACTCATTGTAAAAGGTTGGAAAATTGTTAATTGTCAAAATGTTATTGAGTAAGAGTTGCTGAGTAGTTGTAACATAGTAGGCTGGGAAGAGAAGTATCGAACTGTAGAAAGCTATTGGACTCAAAATATGTAACTGGTCTTGGACATCAAATAGACAAGCAGATTCACTGGATCCTGATCTAAATCATTGGTGATGTTTTTCCTTATTGTCGCTGTTGCTTCTTATGTTTTTCACTTTGTTCATATTCTCTGATAAAGAGCAGGAAATATAGATTAGGATTTACTTCTAAAGTACCCTAATTTGGACTGATAAGATTTATCTTTATGTTTTCTTCTAAATGTGTGTTTGGGAATGATTCCAATAGAGTATAACCAGTCAAGGAATGTTGGTGAGCCCATGTCTTGCTGAGTAGAACTTGAGATGTTTTTCCTAAATGATATTTTCACTGCATGCTAAGTAGAGTCCTAATCAAGGAAGTTTATGGTTAGCCCTGTCCCTTGTTTAGTGTTAAACAACTTTTTTGAAGATTTCCCTTAAGAGTATCCTGAAATCAGGTTGGTTAAAAGTACCTACTTGATCTTAGGCTGCCCTTTGTTTATCTTATATGTTTTCTAATTTCTGAAGGTAGTCAAGAGGATTACTGGATTTTTGTCTTAGAAGTTGGCTTTAGTAGGAGTATTGTCCAAAGAAGTCTATGGTTTGCCCTGTCCTTTGACTTGCTTCCAAATCAGTCACTTTGAAAGGCTTTTCTTGTTTAGTGAAGTTAATAGATTCTTAATTGGTTATTAGCTTTGCTTATTTCAAATCATTTCTTAAATTTTCATAGCACAAACTCAACTTAAAGAGATATTTTGATATATATGACTTGCCCTATGAAAACCCTTGAATAGTTACTGTGAAAGTAACCCCTTTTATGACTCCATAGCTGAATGGATTAGCACTATTTCTTGACCTATCTTCCCATGCTGAAATATCCTTCAATTTATTCCCTCCTTCACACTTCACATGAGCTTTTCAGTTAATGGTCCCTGTCCAAAAAAAAACAAATCCCTTGTGCTTCATAACTAGCCTAATATCATATCATGAGCCTATAAGCATATCATCCTAAAACACAGATAGGGAGATCCCTTTCTGAATCTAGGAGGGCTAGATCCTAGGATTCCAAAGTGGTTTTTATGTTGCCTTGTATTTTGGTATGCCAATCTGCCAAATCATAGGAACCCCAACATAATGGAAACTCCACTAGGAACTTCTGAGTAAATTGCATCTTAGAAATCCTTGAGAGCTTGGAAGACCCACAACATCATTGGATTGGATTTCAATTGTTGATGGTGGACAAAAAATAATCTTAAAACATTTGAAATCACCCACCTGGCGACTCCACAACCCTCAATGGACCTAAAGACTCCACTAGGAAACCCATTCTATCATAACATCACTCATACTCAGTCAAGGAAGCTTTGAGGATTAATTTTTCTTTGTTAAAGACTAGTTTGCCTCTAAATATTTTCATATCTGGCTAAATTTTATTTTTTGTGGGTCTAGATATTGACATACTGGCTTCAAAAAGAATTCATACCAGAGCTTATCCTGACCCAAATCCTCCTGAAATAGTGGATAATACAGAAATAATTTTTAGGAAGTCTCCTGTATCTAGGGATACAACTATTATCAGTTCAATTCACAGAGCTAATTCTGTCCCTGAAAACCTTTCGGCTCTTCAAGAGATCCAAGTTGACTTAGATTTTCCAAGTAGTTTACCAAGAACTAAGTCACTTAATGGTATAGATCATACAGACTTTGAGCCCCCAAGTTTACCCCAACATAGTGGTGACCATAGTAGCAATAGAGAAGCCACTCCACTAGATCTTCATTTCATTCATAAATTTGGTTTCTCTCACCCCAAATCTACTCAATAGTCTCTTGCTGGTCCAAGCACTTCTGTTATCCATACACCCACTGTTCAAACCACTCCATTTCATCATCCTCCTCCTTTCATAAACCCTCCACTTGTAAACCCCCCATTTTTCCCTCCCATCTACATCATGGCTGCATGGTATGATCCTCTAGTAATTCCTTTACATTTAGCTGCCTTACCACAAGGCTATTCGACCACCATTCCTATATATGATGCTAGTAGTTCCATTTCTGCTCCACAACATGTCGAAAAAATGAATGATTACTTTGATAAGAATGAAATAGGTGATGAGACTATTAAACTCAGATTGTTTGCTCAGAGTTTAGGGGGGGGAGTAAGAAGATGTTTCAAAATCTTAACCCCATAGAGCATCAATGATCTTCCTACCTTTCATCAACTATTTATAAACAAGTTGGAAGTCAGGAAAAACCCTCTCCAAATTCTATCAGAATATGAGAATATTAAAAGGAATCCAGGGGAAGGTGTACATGAATACTGTGCTAGATATAATAGGGCATACAATGCCATACTATCTCATGTGAAACCTTCACAGGGCCTAGCCTTAATGAAATTCCCTGATGGATTTGATCCTAACATGGCCTACCAACTGAGGGAAAAGGAATACCTCACATTAGAAGATATGCAATAAGGGGCAGTGAGTGTTGAGGCAAATTTGATTGTCAAAAGAGATAGGATGAGGAATGAAAAGAAAGTAACATATAGAGATGACACTACACCTTCCACATCTGATTCAAAATCATACCATCTAACCAAGAGCATGGATAGGCTAGAAAGAATTATAGAGAGGATGGTTGTCCAAACAAATGCTCAGAATAGGAACCACCCTCAAAATCAGAACCAGAACTTTAGGTGAAACCCCCCTCAAATTAGACAAAGAGATACTGATCAACAAATCAGACCTCCATTTCAAGAAAATTATGTTGATGAAGATGAGGGAATGATAGAATACCCATAGGAAACTGATATAAACATGCTGGGAGTAAGTAATGAAGACCCTGCCTTTTTCACAAAGGATGACCGGGCCACATATACATATGATGATAATGAAGGCTTAGAATCTGAAGACTATAGGAAAGGCTTTGAGAATGCCATCATGGAGGTCCATGGACAATATGGCCTCAGGAGAAAAAAGAACCATGAAACTCCCTAAACAAGTACCTCTGAAACTACTATTAAAAACAAATCTGAAAGGGTGGTTAGAAGGGCTGCTGAAAAAAACAAAACAACAGCTGAAAGTTCTTGTAAAAACAAGGGGAAAGGCACTCAAACCATTGATAAATAGAGTGGTGACCCTAATAGCACTAGCACTTTAGCTAGTACCCCTGTAAAAACAGTTTTAACTGATGTACATAGTAAAAACCAGCAAGCTGATTTTGCTGATAAGTTGGTGACTAACAAGACAAATTTGAGTGTTTCAAAGAATTAGCTCCCTTCAATTTGGAAAGTGAAATTGCTAAAATCAAGATCTCTGTCCCCATCACTGAGTTAGTCACTCAAGATGTATATAAATTTTAGGTGTTAAAAGCTTTGAACATAGAAGAAAATAATGACTTTGTCAACCTAAATGATGATCAGCCAGCCCTTTTATTTGGTCCTAAAATTGAAGGAAATTTCCAAGAAGGAGTGGTCCCTCCTTTCTATGTCAGTTTGAATATCCATGATAATATTTTACACAACACTATGCATGATTTAGGGGCTTCACATAACCTCATGCCCAAAGTAATCATGGAGAGATTAGGCCTTGAGATAACTAGACCATATAAATATTTGTATTATTTTGACTCCAGTAGAGTAAAATGCTTAGGCTTGATCAAATATCTTTGTGTAAATTTGACCCAAATCCCAGCCAAATGCATAGTGATGGATGTGGTAGTGACTGATGTGCCCCCCAAATATGGCATGCTTCTTTCAAGATCATGGGGTGCTAAGTTTCAAGGTACCATGAAAATGGACATGGCATATGCCACCATCCCTATTTTTGGCCAACTTAGAATACTTTATAGGGAATCACACATGAAATTCATGGTGAGCAGTCAAGAAAAACTTGAAAATTCCCCTCTTTACTCTATCCATACAGACCTAGACTCATTCATGCTTTATAATGATGAAAGCTTTGATGAGATAGAGCTGGAAAGTGAGAAATCACCCAAAATAACAGAAAACATGGGAGGAGAGGAAAGGAAGGGGGGGGCTCTCAAACAATTTAACACATCTGGAAATTACAGCAAACAAAATAGAGCATGTGAACAACCAACTATCCATAAGCTTAGTGCAAGTCATGAGAATCAAGAAGAAAGGCCTCAAATCCATGAAAACTTTGAGGAACAAGACCAACATAAACATGCTGCAGAACCCATAAAACCGCATAATGACAGTCAGAACACACAGGACAAAGGGGACATGAATGAAAACAAAAACAGGTCTGAAACTAGCCCTCTTTGGAGTATGAGTTTTGATGGGTCTTGTAATAGAACTGGTGCAGGAGTAGGTGTGTGGCTTCACAACATATAGAATAATTACGCTGAAAGCCATTCATACAAGTTAAACTTCCAATGCACAAATAACATAGCAGAGTATGAAGCACTCCTCTTAGGACTACATTTACTGAAGAAATTAGGAGCTAGGAGGATAGCTATTCATGGAGATTTTGAACTGATCATTAGATAAATAAATGGAGAGTACACTACCAAACATCCAAGACTAAGAGCCTATAGAAATGATGCCATGGACCTTTTGAAAACTTTTAAGGAATATGAACTTGTTTTTGTCCCTAAAGACCAAAAAATTCTTGCCAGTGGTT
The DNA here is from genome assembly GCA_034641835.2 of Pinus albicaulis. Lineage (NCBI taxonomy): Eukaryota > Viridiplantae > Streptophyta > Pinopsida > Pinales > Pinaceae > Pinus > Pinus albicaulis. The sequence goes on from CM076575.1 coordinate 95,586,751, forward strand.
TAGCTCCTGCTGCCAGTTCATGCCAAAGACCCTTTGATAACAAACAACTCACAGTCCAAGTGAAATATACACCATCTATCCTAGACAATGAAAAGTATTGGCAGGTCTTTGAGGGAGATAAACAGATAGAGGACTTCCCATAGTTCAGAAATGAGTTTGGATTTCCAAATTCAGACTCAAAGTATGATAAAGACTGTCTTAATGAGGAACAACCTGTTGAAAAAGAACCTTCTCCCATTATAGAAATAAATCTTCTAACCAGAGAGTTCGAAAATCAAACATAAGAGTACATAAACTCAGAAAGAGAAGACATAGAAGTACTACGGTCTAAAGACAAAGGCTTACCCAAAGGACTAACACCTCTAGAATACTTGTTTGATTTTAATGATGTTTCCAAGAAACCAACAATAGAACCCACTGAATCTGATATTGAGGAATGCAATATAGGCAGTAAAGACAAGCCTAAAATGATCAAGCTATCTAAAACATTGCCAGCTCACATGAAACTGAAATATATTGAGTTGTTTAAAGATTTTTCTAATGTATTTGCTTGGAGCTATGAAGATTTAAGGGCATATGACACAGAGACCATTCAGCACAAGGTACCACTTAAAGAAAACCAGAAACTGTTTAGGCAAAAATTACGCAGAATAAACTCTATGCAGTTACCTCTGGTAGAGAAAGAAATTAGGAAAATGTATGATGCTGGAATTATTGTCCCTGTGAGATACTCAGAGTGGCTATCTAATATTGTAGTTGTAAGAAATAAAACAAGAGAAATACGGCTTTGTATTGACTTTAGGAACTTTAACAGAGCCTCATTAAGGGACAACTATCCCTTGCCTAAAATGGAGCACATCTTAAGAAGGGTAGTTGGTTCTAGGAGGATTTCTTTGCCAGATGGCTTTTCAGGATATAATCAGATATTGGTCCTCCCCGATGATCAACTTAAAAAAGCCTTCACTACTCCTTGGGGCACTTTCATGTATGTGAAAATGCCTTTTGGATTAATGAATGCTGGTGCCACCTTCCAAAGAGCTATGAACATTTCCTTCTCAGAGGAAATAGGCTACTTCATTGTGATTTATTTAGATGACATTACAGTCTACTCCAAAACAGATGAAGAACACCTTATACACCTAAGAAAAGTCTTTGAGAAATGCAGAAAGTATGGGCTATCCTTGAATCCCAAGAAGACATTGTTTGGTCTCCAAGAAGATAAGCTTCTTGGTCATATCATATCTGAAAAAGGGATTAAAATAGACCCAAAAAGGGTTGAAGGTATATTGCAGATCAGTCACCCTAGAAACATCAAAGAACTTCAATATTTCATTAGAAAGATTAATTTCTTAAGAAGGTTCATACCCAACCTGGAAGAACTCCTTAGGAACATGACAAACATGTTAAAGAAAGAGATAGGAGTTAAATGGACCTTAGAAGCAAAGAAATCCTTTGAACTGGTCAAACATGCACTTACTCAAGCACCAATTCTTATCAGTCCTGATTTCACTAAGGACTTCCTCATATTTTCATTTGCATTAGAACATACTGTGGCCGCTGTCCTATTACAGAAAAATCCAGAAGGACAAGAGCAGCCAATTGCATTTTTCAGCAAGGCATTAAGAGATTCACCTCTGAAATATAATATCATGGAAAAACAGGCCTATGCTTTGGTCAAAGCCTTGAAGGATTTCAGAATTTATATCTTACACTCTCACATTATTTCATTTGTGCCTCATGTAGTGGTAAAGGAAATTTTGTCACAAGACCCTGATGGCAAAAGAGGAAAGTGGATTGCTGTGATATTGGAATATGATTTGGAAATTAAACCCACTAAACTCATCAAGGGTCAAGGCCTAGCACAATTAATGGCTGAATCTAACCTGCAAGCACTTGATATAAACATGATAGATGCATTAGATGGGCAGGAAGAATTAATAACTCCACTTATTGAGGATCATTTCCTCAATTCAGCTTGGTATGCTGATATTTTGTATGTGCTTACTAATCTCAATGCCCCTCCTGGTATGTCTAAAACAAAGGCAAGATTATTGAAGTTAAAGGCTGTTAATTACTGCATTTTAGATAAATGTTTATATTGGAAGAATGCCAGCGGTTTTTTGCTTAAATGTTTTCCTGAGATTGATGCAGATAGGATCAAGCATGAGTTTCACAAAGGATAATGTGGAGGCCACCTCTATTGGAAAACAATTGCTAATAAAATCCTTAGAGCTGGTTATTATTGGCCTACCCTATTTCAAGATGTCCACAAAATGATAGTTGCCTGCCACAAATTCCAAATCTTTGAAGGCAAGAGAAAACTGCTTCCCTTACCCTTTCAAACAATCACTATTGAAGCTCCTTTTCAACAGTGGGGCCTAGACTTCATTGGGGAAATCCATCCTGCCTCATCTGCCCAACATAGATGGATACTCACAGCCACTGATTATTTCACCAAATGGATAGAAGCCATCCCTTCTAGGAATTCCACAGACTCAGTTATCATAAAATTCCTTGAAGACCATATCCTATATAGATTTGGCTGTCCTAGGAAAATTATCATTGACAATGCTGCTGCATTTGGTTCTAAAAAGATGGTTGATTTCTGTCACAGATATCAAATTGTGCTTGGTAATTCCACAACTTATTACCCTCAAGGTAATGGGTTGGCAGAGTCTTCCAATAAGAGCCTGATAAACATAATAAAGAAGCTGCTGGAAGAAAATCAAGGGTCATGGCACAACAAGCTGGTACATGCTTTATGGGCAAATAGATTGAAAACAAAGAAATGAATTGGAATGTCTCCCTATCAGCTGGTTTATGGAGAAGATGCAGTTTTTCCTACCAGTTTAGGAGTTCTAGTGATGAAGTTGGTCCAAGAAATAAAATCAGAGGAAGATAGCATGATGAGAAGGATAAATCAGACCATACATCTTCAGCAAACCAGGGAAGAAGTTTATAACAGAGCACATAAAGTACAAGAGAATATCAAAAAGCTATTTGATAAGAGGACAAAGGCAAGTGATTTCAAAATTGGTGACAAAGTACTCAAATGGGATTCCAGGAGAGAAGATAAGGGCAAACATGGCAAGTTTGACAATTTATGGCAAGGCCCTTACATCGTTCAATCTGCCATTGGTCATAATGCATTTTTTCTACAAGATATGAATGGTACAGACCTGTTTGGGGTCCTGTCAATGGCAGGATGCTCAAGCATTATTTCTGCTGAAATCTCAGTTTAAAGCCTTCATTCTTCATTGTAAATATCGTTGCTTTGTTTTGTTTTGAAAAGAGAAAAATACAAAAAATAGAAAAGAGAAAAAGAGGGTAGATTTAAAAGAAGAAAGGTACAACCCCATACCAAAAAGAAAGAAAATATGAAGGTGTGAAAGCTTAAATGCCACTACTTTGAAGAAGCACTACTATTTAGTCATACAGCCTAATCATGACTAAATAGAATTTCAATTTACTGCTAATAGGTTAGTGAAGAAGATTTGCCAAACTATTTAATATTGGCTTATCAGTAGATTAGATTAGGATAGAAAAGAATGGTTCAAACATGCTCAAAACCTGAGCCAAAGAAAGGAAAATGAATGGTTCTAACACGCTGAAAACTCGAACCAGAAAAAGAAGAAGAAGACAACTCAAGGAGATCAAAATCATAACTGAAAAAGAAAGGAAGGACTCTCATTGTTTTTAGATCTTAAGCCTTCCAAGTTTTGTTTTACTTTTTTGCAAATAAAGGTCTATGTGCAGTTTGTTTTTGATGCCATAGCTATCACAACAAATCAGATAGCTTAATCCTGTTTTGACTGTGTTTTCAATTTCTGTTTTAGAATATAGTGAATGTAGATTTGTCAGATAGTTTAATCCTGGCAGATAGTAGATTAGGTAGAGAATTTTTGAGTCCAGCTGTTTAATATGGATTCATGGAAGTTATAAGGGTAGATTTAGATTAGTTTTCTTACTTTAAATAAAAGAATAAAATGTTGATGTCAAAGGGTTTGCAAGTCCAAGTGCACCCTGCTGAAGAAAAAATGTTACGAAAATAGGTTGTGTAGGTAGTGGTTTGGGAAAAATTGATTTGTTATGATGTAATGTTGATCATCTTTTCAAGCAACATGAGCAAAGAAGAAAAGGTTGTCAAAATGCAAAGCACAGGTTTACATTCCAGAGATAAATCTCTGAGGTTCTTGACACCTCCATGGAGCTGCCATCCCCAAGTGGAGCCACTGTTAGCCATCGGTAAATTTTGTCACAACAAATGATGGCTAAATATGTTCTTAAGCCTTCAAGAAGCAATCTTCATGGAAAAATGCTAGTTCTTGAAGCCTTATTGGTGTCTTTTATCTTACAAATCATCTTCACTACTATTTCCACAATTTTTTTTTTAAAGAAGCCCTGCTGTTATAAAACAGACTATTTCTAAGTCACTTCTCCATCATTTCACCTTCATAAATCCCCTCCAAAGTCCCTTCATTTTTCACTCATTATAAAAGTTACAAATCCCTCTACAAAAGCCCCCATTTTCCCTTCTTTACCCTTCATTTCCTAAAAAGAAAACCCCTTTAAACCTTATAAGACTCCTTATTATGGTTTAAACCCTTTTTTATAACCTATCGAAATACTTAAAAAAGGTCTAAAAACCTGCTTTTTAAGCCTATTTCTGCACTAGTCACCTTATCAGGCTTTAAGCCCTTGTGGGCTTAAGTTTTCAGCCTTTTCCCCATGCGACCAAGCCCTATAACCAAGTTCTGAGTCCTTGACCGCTTTCGCTTAAAACCCCCCTTCCCTTATCCTTTCTCCGCTATTTTCATTTTCCCCCCGATACAATCTTAACTGTTGATCTTGCTGATCCAACTGTTCCCGCTTATCCTCATTTCTGACGGTTAAAATAGATGGGGTTCAGAAATGGGCGCGATCATAGAAAATATGCACCTATATGTATTCACATAAAACTCATTGTAAAAGGTTGGAAAATTGTTAATTGTCAAACTGTTATTGAGTAAGAGTTTTTGAGTAGTTGTAACATAGTAGGGTGGGAAGAGAAGTATCGGACTGTAGAAAGCTATTGGAATCAAAGTATGTAACTGGTCTTGGACATCAAATAGACAAGCAGATTCACTGGATCCTGATCTAAATCATTGGTGATGTTTTTCCTTATTGTCGCTGTTTCTTCTTATGTTTTTCACTTTGTTCATATTCTCTGATAAAGAGCAGGAAATATAGATTAGGATTTACTTCTAAAGTACCCTAATTCAGACTGATAAGATTTATCTTTATGTTTTCTTCTAAATGTGTGTTTGGGAATGATTTCAATAGAGTATAACCAGTTAAGGAATGTTGGTGAGCCCATGTATTGCTGAGTAGAACTTGAGATGTTGTTCCTAAATGATATTTTCACTGCATGCTAAGTAGAGTCCTAATCAAGGAAGTTTATGGTTATCCCTGTCCCTTGTTTAGTGTTAAACAACTTTTTTGAAGATTTCCCTTAAGAGTATGCTGAAAGCAGGCTTGGTTAAAAGTCCCTACTTGATCTTAGGCTTCCCTTTGTTTATCTTATATGTTTTCTACTTTCTGAAGGTAGTCAAGAGGATTACTGGATTGTTTTCTTAGAAGTTGGCTTTATTAGGAGTATTTCCCAAATAAGTCTATGGTTTTCCCTGTCCTTTGGCTTGCTTCCAAATTAGTCACTTTGAAAGGCTTTTCTTGTTTAGTGAAGTTAATAGATTCTTAATTGGTTATTAGCTTTGCTTCTTTCACATCATTTATTAATGTTTCATAACACAAACTCAACTTAAAGAGATCTTTTGATATAGATGACTTGCCCTATGAAAACCCTTGAATATTTTTTGTGCAAGTAAACCCTTTTATGACTCCATAGCCCAATGGATTAGAACTATTTCTTGACCTATCTTCTCATGCTGAAATATCCTTCAATTTATTCCCTCCTTCACACTTCACATGAGCTTTTCAGTTAATGATCCCCAACCAAAAAGAAACAAATCCCTTGTGTTTCATAACTAGCCTAATATCATATCATGAGCCTATAAGCATATCATCCTAAAAAACATATAGAGAGATCCCTCTCTGAATCCAGGAGGGCTAGATACTAGTATTCCAAAGTGGTTCTGATTTTTCCTTGTCATTTGGTATGCCAATCTACCAAATCACAGGAACCCCAACAGACTGTGTGGAGAGAAAAAGGAAGATAAGCTTAGAAAGCTTCTTCCAAGATCTGTACAGAGAATTCATGAATAATTTGAGAAGATAAGGAGGGAGATATGTACAGGATCTCCAAGATGGTTTAAAACTGAGTCAAACTCTAGTTTTTATTCTAGGGAGTGTGAGCATGCAGCCACATCCTATGAGGAACAATGCAGTGACAAGGCCAGCTTTGCCATAAGAGGAAAAGAAGAAGGAGTAATGCCGAAGAGAAGAACTCTTAGTGGTTTATTGCATGAGTATGAATCTCAAACTCAGAAGTTTAGAGATCATATTACCTTTCCGGAGTTTTGCAAGATCATGGTGAGGAGGAGAAAGCAACATAATATGGATATATTTCTTCTATCTATATTTGATGGTTCCCCTACATGTTCAACCAAGGCTTGGGTAGAAGAGCTAGACACCTTTCTGCAGCAACATCAGATTTCCGAAGATGAAGCCATCAGAATAGCAGCACTGCACTTTGGAGGTAAGGTCTATGCATGGTGGTTATTTGAGTCCTTTACTTTGAAGGATGCAAATACTTCTTCCTATGCAATGTTCATTATAAATTTTATGGAAATATTTGGTAGGAAGAATTCTGAAACACATGTGGAGGAAACAAACACATCAAAACAAAAAAAACCCTTGCATGTGATGGAAGAAACCATAGACTCAAAATCACTTCAGAGAACCATGAAGAAGGCTGATATCTTGTATGATACTTTATTAGAGGAAAGACCTTCATCTTGTATTTTGGCACAAGGAGACAGAGAGATCCATTTTCCAAAATAGGATCCAATCATTGGAGGGTTGCCCACTCATGTTGAGGAGGCTAAGGGAAAAAACACTGTCATTTCTAGAGTTGATTTAGCACCTCATGCAGAGGAAGGAGGAGCTCTTTCTCCAACTAGAGGGATTGTTTCATCTTTGCAAGGAATTCCCCAGGATCTCATACATGGAGGTCCAAGAAAAATCAATGAACATCATGGTTGTGCAACACTGCAGCTGGAAAGAGAAGGTAGGGAGGAAGAGCAACATCATGTGATGAGAGGCACAACCCTTCTCTATTTCAGAGAGCTAGTGCAAAGAGGAGGCAGACTGTATTACACTTTGAGAGCAAGGGCAAGGTTTCCCAACCATATGTACAGTCCACTCTTGACATTGATGTCTCACTGCATAGAGGCATTCCACCAGGGAGGCCACCAGATTTGTCATTGATGAAAGACATCTTGTCTTTGGGTTCACCGCTCTTGGATCTTGGAGAGGTGAAGAGTTTGGAGGAGAGATTTGGCATGGGGGATGCCAAAGTAGTAGGTATCAACATGGAGAGAACTTCACATGCTAGTTCATCAATGTTGTCTTTGAGGAGGATTGATCCTTACTAGAGATCTCAGCTCTTGGTAGAGTACTCCAAGGATCTTGGTGCATGCATGATTATCGATTACCTAGATAGATATGATGAGTATATGGTGGATGATATGGTCATATATTCACATGGCAGAGTCTTCTTGACTATAGATTCTAGTCTCAAGGAGAAGTTACTGCATACAGCACATGGGGATTTCTTTTCCATGCATTTTGATGCATATCTTGCCTTGGCAGAGGAGTTCATTTGGGAGGGCATTCAACAAGAAATATTTCAGCATATGGAGAGATGCATAGCCCGGATGATGATGGAGAGGATGTCATATCCACTTTCCTACTCATTGGGAGTGAGGGAACATTATCAGTTGAGCCATTTCAACTCAAGTCTTCAAGTACATAATGGAAAATGTACAATTTCACCTTATGTTTTGTACTTCTTGTCTTTTTATGAGCAACATAATGTACCAAGAAGGATTATTCCTTCTTGCATATTGTATAATGATGTACTTGAAGCCATTTGTAGCATTGAGATTGGCTATCTCATTGGTGGATTGTGGGGAGAGCCACATGACTTTTGGTGTGCGCCATTGACACTCTTTTTTACTTCCATGTCTATATCTTGTAAAATGATTGTGGCAGTAGAAAAGTGGCTGGAAGAACACTTGCTTTTGTTTGATTTGATGCAGGAAAGGGATGCACTGCACTGGTTCTATGGGTGGAACTATGATTCACTCTCCGGTTGTCATTTGGCAACTTGTTCTTATTGTACTATGCTTCCATGTATTGCTAATATGTTTATGTTCATGGGGAGCCTTTATTGGAGAGTGGGCTTGAGATTGAGGATGCCCATTGGGAGCATGATTCGCCCTACTACACATGTTGTACATTTCAGGAGGAACCATGGGCCAACCATGAATGCCACATTACATTTCTTTCCTTCTTGTGGGAGGAACCACTTGAAGAACTTGAGGAGGCACTCCATGGATCATAAGGAGATGGAGGAGTTAGCACGGTCAACTCTTTTCCCTTTAAGGATGAGGGGAGACTCTTATATGAGCCACTTCATTTATATGATCAAAACATATGGTAAGAGTATTTTTTATTTGCATAGTAACTTGTCTATATGTATGCATATCTTGACCATATATGTGTAGGGATTTGCTTAAAAAAGGATTATTCTTCCTTCTAGATTTGATGGTCTACATAAGGCCATTGTGGATGATCACTCCCTAAGTGGATATGGGGAGGATATTTCTCATGGAGAACATAATCACATTGCACATTACATCTTTCACTTTCTCCAGGAGATTGGGGCAGCAAGAAAATGGTGGGGAGGCCACCCATCATTTCATTTTCTATGGAAGTTGAGAGTCAAACAGCGCTGGCTACATTTGAGGGACCATTTTCCTTCTCCCTTACTTCACATGGAAGCCAGCATGATTCTTCTTGTGGTTCCATTGGTTGATATTGCTAAATATTTTCTTGGGAGCATTATTGGAGGGGAGACACATTGGGTGAATGTGTCCTTGGAGGGAGAAAAATCCCACACAATTTGCACTACATGTTCTAGAGGGAGAATGGGAGATGCTATGGCCACTACAACAGCTCATTTGTGTCCTTATGAGGTGAGCCATATGAGGAATGTGATGCCATATGATGATGACTTCCAACTCATCACATATGATATGATTTGGGTCAACATGTTTCATAACGTTGGAGGAGAGATCCTTAGAAGTCTAATATCCATCTTGGCATTTTAGGGAAATGTCATTACAACCCAGGATCAGCATAAACTCTACACTTATCCTAAGTGGAGAGGAGGACAGCGTGGGGTAGGCTATTTTGTCTACCAAGATCAGTTTTTCAGCCCACCTACATTGCCAGAGCCAGAGGTGGAAGATGACTTTCAGGAGTTGCCATGTTGGGGGGTAACTCATTTTGCATGGTTGATTGCTTAGGGATGGAGGATCCACATGAGGAAGATATTCCTCAACACATCATAGGATCCATGCCTTGAGAGGAGGCTTTCTAGTTCTATCCTTGCAGTTGCTTGAGGACAAACAACATTTGGGAGGGGAGGACTGTAATATTCCATAATTTTCCTACAATAAATTGGAATATTAATTTTTGTTGATTTCACCTAGGAGGAGAATAAATGGATAAGGAGGTCCATGTATAATTAAAATCTCAATAAAATCCCTCATATTATGAAAGGGGATCATGATTGGAGCTGGTTTTCACACCCTCATGTGTGAACAGGGTTATTTGCAAGTGGACAAGGTCAAGTTTGACCAAGTCAACAACGCTAGGATAAGAGGTGGAGAACACTTAGAGAAACAAAACAATATGAATGGGAAGAGGGTTATTTGGTGGAGGAAACCCTAAGAGGAGTGGGACCCATGGAGAAAGGCTTTCACTTGTTTAAAAGGAGGGCATGGCAACCATTTTTTCTCATGCTTGTATTATTCATCTCATTGTCTATTCAAACATTGTGAATTCTCTGCTGTTTAGCAAGAGTTTCCGGGGGAATTCCTGTTTAGGATTCCTTCTCGTTCTTGAGAGGCCTATTGAGGTATTGTTCTTCATTCTCCACATTTCTTGGCTCAAGGCCAAAGCATCCTCCTCCAGGATAGCGTTATTGCTGCAACAACATAATTCTATGTTGTAGGGTGTTGTAGTGGAGGACCTCAACACCACTTCCGGAGCTGATTTTCAGAGGAGGGAGTCTCCATTCCTTTGGGAAGCTAGTGATGAAGGTTTCAAAACCTATTGCACATATTGGCATCAAGCCAACCTATTCCCTTGCCCCTACAATATAGTTCCATCCAGTGACTGTGTTATTTCGAGTGAAGCTTTTGCAGTGGGGCTCTTGCAGATTGTTGGAGGGCAAGATATTTGGTGAGAGGATCAGCCTTTCACTCTAAAGATCCATTGGAGGAGGAATATTTAGTTTGGGTATCATCTATAGCCATATCCATCCAGTTCTATTTCTGAGTTGCAGCTGCTACCCATCAACTCCGGCATTTTGTTGATTTTGTATTTTATAGCTAATCCTTCTAGGATTGACATGAGGTAGCCTTTGGGAGCTAAGATCTTCACTCCCAATGTTGTATTAGGCCATATAATTGTACATCCATGTATTTGACATATGTAGCATGCAGTTACTCTATAAAACTGCGCTGTCATAGCTTGAGCATACATGTGTAGCAGTGGTTTTGTCTTGATTCATGTACTTGTCTCTTGAAGCTAAGCATTTCTTATCTTGAGTAGCATTTTCCTCAAGATATTGTATTCTATTGTTGCTGCTATTGTTTAATAATATGGCTATGGATTTCTCTCATGTTTTTATGAGTTGAGTGTTACTGCTGCTCCATTATTGTGTTTGCATATTGCTGGGTCTCCAACTTTAGAATATTTTGAGATATTCTCATTGTTGTAGCATCTTCCTAATTTGGAGTATTACATGTACCTATTCTTTTTCTTGCCCCATTTTTCTTATTTTATATGTTTTTGTGTCTTATTTTTCTTCCTTTTTGTCAAAACAATCTAAAACTAAAGCTAGAAAGATGCTCATAGTGCTGAGCTTATTTTCACACCTATCTATCCTAATATAACTTACATATGATATATATTTATTTGGTGAAGTCCCTTTTCCAATATAACCAATCAAGTAGATGATTCCATGAGTGATATTTTTTCAGCTCTTTGAGTGTGCTGAAAAAATCAAAAGGCCACTCCCACCTCACTTGTGTTTGAATAGTAGTGCCTAAAATTTTCTTTAAACTCTGCATCAAACTGCTCTTGACATATTTTACTCCCTCTTAAAATGTCTCTAAGAAATCAACAAAGGGATATTGAAACAATACCTGGCTATGAGGATTTGAATAACCTTCTTCCCTGACTACTCCTTCCTCCACTTGGCTAAGCTTGGGATTCTTTTGGGAAAGAAACTCCACCTCTTCCTCATGATCATCTGTACTGTCAGCCTCATCATATATTGCAATGTTTTCATCTAGCAAACCTGATGTGCTCTGATTGAGTGGGGTGAATTTTTTATGAAGGCCATCATGTTGATGAGCAAGAGCACTCTTTGGCAATAAATCTTCCCGAGAAGGTAGTGCAACAACTCTCTATGATTATCAATTTCGAAGCCTTCATCTGCAATTTGAAATTCAATGGAACTCGGTGGCTGCAAATATGGAGCTGAGGAGAATTCTATGTCACAAATGATTTCCTTAATTATTTCAGGAAAAGGTTTCTCATTAACAACTTACCCAAGAAGTTCATTATATTCCCCAACCTCATCATCCAAACTGAAAGACTGCTGATTTCCAACCACATGAAAGTTATTCTTGATGGACTGAAATGAAGTAGAATAAAGAGTCATAGATCCTTCACTTACTTCCCAAATTGTTCTAGAATTTCCTCAATGCGTTTGGCATTTATATTTATTGATTGATTAGGAGAGGTTTAGACCATTTAAAGTGTGGAGTCTACAAAAGGTCTTAAAAGGCACCAGCACAGGTCAAGGATGCCTAGAGGGTAAACATATCAAAATCCAAATGGACCTTCAAGGCTTATGTGAGCGTAAGGAACATTAAATTGTGAACAAAGTGAAAGTTAAAGGGCAAATAAGAACTTCTTAACAAATACTACAACAAGAAGGGCCTTTAAGATCACTATGCATAAAGAAATAAACCAAAGATGGCATACCATACTTCGGACCAAAACCTAGAAAGAAAAAATAAAAGAGGACAACTAAAAGAAACTCTAGAGAGTAAGGAACCCTAACCTTCCAGCTATATACCGCAGAAAGAAACATGCAAGGTAACATATAGTAATGATCAAAGAGAGAACTCCAAATTCTTTATCATACTACAAAGAACTTCAAATAAACCATCGACATATAGAAAAAAGGGTAGGGAAAACCATGAACCTCTTCACCAAACTCATTTAGAAATACTTCAAGTAAAGACCTAAAAAAAATGTTTAAAGTGATTCCAAAGGGCATAGGGCTAACCATAAACACTTGGAACCAATTTACTAAATAATTCTTGAAAACAAAAAGTCGAGGATAGAGAGCAACCGATAATTCTCTAACCGACCTAGTAGAAAAACATGAGAGCTAAAATAAGTAGACAAACTTAATGTGCTTGACAACATACCTTAAGCCAAAATTTCTATCTATTGCAAGAAAGATGAACAATATGTTAAACAGAAGATGACAAGTAAAAAATGAGAAGGACATCACCATTAGCCATGTTCATAAATCCTCGCAAAGTGCTTGTCTCATTGATATTCATTTCGTAATCCCTTCATTAACATATGAAAACCAAAAAACCTCACAACTCAAAGTCTATGAGGCTTTCCTCCACAATCAACCAACATCCAAACAACATGCAACAATGAGGCCCTCAATGCTGTATTTAAAAATAGTGAGAAACAAAACCCCAATCAGGGTTTGAAAACATCATTAACTACTCATAAATGCCAAATTTGTCCTAAGGAGACCATGCAAGACCCAAGGCACAAAATATCTAAGGTAATAAATGAAAAATAATCTCCAAACATAACTCTTGAGCTAACTAGAGTGATTTGCCCCTCTGGCAATCCCTCAAAGTATATTTCTCTCCAAGAATTGTGTCTTTTTGACTTTACAGTAAGGGCACAACGCTAACGCCAAGGGCGTGTCATCGCACCGTGTGTGTCTTCTTTCCTATTTTGTGACCAAGGTTTGAGGCTCTTTAGGTGTCCAAATGAGCTCCACATGGCTCATTGGAAAGATTTTCAAGTCATATTTTCCAAAAATTATTTTTGTTTTCCATTTGGGTCTCCCTTTTCCTTCCCAAAAGTTCAATCTCCCAAGACTACCTGGTGGCGCAAGACCAACTCTCAAAATAAAGTAAAGGTGATCGTTTGGGTGTTTTTGCAATTTTTGGAGCACCAATTCTACTCCAAATGATATGAATTTTTTTGGATATATCCTTGGCCTAAGGATTCCAAAATGAAAGCCATTCCTCAAAATAGTGCCCCAAAAAGACAGTGCAATGCTGCTGGTGCTGCGCCTTTGGCCCTTCAAAACCAGAAAATTCATAAGTGCAAAAATGTGCTCAAAGGATTTTGTTCAAATTTATCACGTTCGGAGGGGCTTTGTAGATAGATTGAAGCTGTGTTACCAAGGTTTTATTTGTCTTTAGCCTCCTTGGTCCAACCACATTTTTCATAGGCCTCATGGTTATCAGCTCATCGCTTCTTCATGGCTCTTTGACCCGCCATCATCCTCTACCGCTTCTTTGCTTTAATGCCTTCCGACCCACTCGCTATCATGACTCATGTCCATGCTGCCTTCATTTCTTCCATGACCCTTGGACTCCATCGCTATGTTCTTCACCCATTTTTACCTAATTGTTACTGTTACTGCTATGTGCTTCATTGTTTTTAGAATCATTGGCATCTTCTTCACTCCTTGATTTATCGTTGTTACCTCCCCTCATCGTACCTTTCCTCATTTGAATTTTTCTCACCTGCTTTTCCTTCTTTGCTGACTCTTAATTTCCATCTCATTGATTTCTCTCTTTGACTCCATATTCCCCACCGATTGATTTCTCATTGGCATCTAACCTTCTTCTTCACCGCCACTTCTTCATTTCTTGATTCATTATTTCTCTCTCCCTCATTGACGTTTTACACCACTCTCCTCGCTTCTTTGACAACGGAAAATTTGATGAAACCGATATGAAGGAGGGTAATGGAATGCTTTTTTTCGGGGGTGAGGTGAATGAATGAGTGTTACAATGAGATAGGTGTATGGATAGCTAGGGTGAATGAGCAACTCGAACAAAATCCCGTTTTTATCACCTGGCCTTCTTGTAGATGAAGTAATGACAAACAATGGGTTGCAAGTTTAAATACCTAGGTTTCCTTTTCTTTTGGGGATCTGAATTTCTCTCCATTAAATGATGGAAAAAAATTATTTCTGAAATGGGTTGATGTGATGGCAATCAAACTTTAACATGCCTAGAGGACCTTCAACAAGAGTTTGGGAGTGAATTGAGTATTTTTAGGTTGAGGAGACCTTTTCCGGCCAAACACGCAACACCCAGGCTGCACGCAATGCTCCGAGAAAAATTGTTGTGGGTGAGCTCGGCAAAGGTAGCGCCTTTCAGGCATGCAATTCCGCCTGTGTGTACACTAAGAAATACACAGTAAAACATGCTGTGGGCCCAACACCCTTTCTGTGCGCGCAACAACAAGCTGTGTGACGTAGTGCCACAACACTTAGGCCAAATTTTGACCCGAAAACCCAAAACTTCTCCTTTGGAATTTCTAATTCTTTGCAAGTGAAAAATTATTCACATAAAGTGTGAAAAGAGTCTTTATGCATGTGGCATTGGTTTTATATTTGCAACCCACTTTCTAAGGTTTTCAAGGTTTTTACCCTTCTCAATAACAATTTGTACATTGTTTACGTGTGTGACTAAAAATGATGATCTTGACCTCGCTTTTACCGCTGAGGCATGACAAGTTTATTCAAAAACTTTAAGATGTTTTCATATTAGCACCCTCTTCGAAAACTCCCTTGTTTTTCATTACAATACCCAACTTATCCTTTCTACTTTGGTCGCAAAGCTCGGAGTTATGAGGTGTTTATTTATTTTTTTGATCCTAAGGATTTGACCTATTCATCTTGACACAACAACAACCTTAAAACCTCTTACTTCTATTTCCACAGTGACTAACAATATCACCCCGGCTTACTCCTTGAAGCATGATAAATTCTTTTAACATCTTTCGAGACTCAAAGACAGTGGAAACATCTTCAACACCTCTTTTGTTCTCACCTTGAAACCAAATCATCTTTGTTTGGCACGTGAGTGAAAAAATTTGAATTTACCTTTTCTTACCGATATTCTCTACAATTGGTTTTCGAGGCCCGATATATTCATCTCAAGAAACTTTTGGGATGATTACACACAACAACTCCTTCAAAAAATATTCTTTTGTTCCTAGCATGGAGTTTAATCTATCTCTCTTGCTGATTTAGACATGGAAAGCTCATTTTTGACAATTTTTGGGGTCTAGTCACAAAGTGGCATCTTCAAAATCATTCCTTGCTTGCAAGATGGAGTTGAAATAATACCCTTAACCCTTCTCTATGGCCACTTCTCTCAAAACCCTAGGTGTTTGGACTACTTTAAGACAATTATCGTTATCTTTCAGTTCTATATGGTCCTTTCAAGTTCATTCACTTTGTCCAGCTTACTCTCACCTTTCTTCACTATATGGCATCAATCATCTCCAAATATTTTTCTTCATGTTTGGTTTTTTGTGCCCATTATCATTTCCTCGCATTTGATCCCTACTTGGCACATCATGTTGGACTATCAAGCTCAAAAACCCTAGTTCTTCTTAAGGCCATGTGTTTCTTGTCTTCCTTGCTGCAAGATGTCTTTATTCAGGAGCAGACCTCCACTCTCACCAATATTTCTCATGTAGATAGACCTTTTTAACACTTCTACAAAAGTGTCAATCTTGTCCGTCACTCATGTGAAGACTCGAAACCTAATGATAGTCTTCTTTTGGAAATGATGACCTTGGAACATATGAAACCCTAATTGACCTAGTGGGGGTTATTTGACTTGACCTTTGACTGGAGGGCCTGCTTTGGAGTCTTCAAGAGTAAAACTGAGTATTGACAAAGTAATGTATTGAAGATCCAAAAATCCAATGTACTTGATTTATCTAAAGATCCTTACGTAGATAGTTTTGAGACCATCAATGCTTGAGGAACCTCGGTGAACATGGGAAGGGTAGGCTATGTAGGAAACCCGTACGGAAATTGGAGTTATGGGTAAGGAAAAATAGAGTAAATGGGGTTATAGGTAAAAAAGGATGGAGATGAGTGGCACAAGCCCATAAGGAGTCCTTTAGGGAGTGGGTGACCTTGGAATTAAAAAATGGTAGAAATAGGAAAAATTTTCCATAAGGATAATGACATAGTGAGATTTCTAAAACTCAAAATATTCAGGGAATTTTGTTTTTTAGAAATCTAGAACCAATATTTAGTCATGTATAGATAGTAAACACCGATGACCAATAAAGGGCCCCACTTGGGAGGGTAGCTCTTGAGGAGGTGTCCAAGACCAAGAAAGCTTAGGATCTTCCGAGTTTTGAAGATCAGACGAATACATTTTGAAGATCCCTCTTCCTTCATTTGCCGATGTTTTCGGCTTATGATCTCATAAAATCGGAAAGAAACATGATCGCTTCTAACCAGCTTCTATCCACCCATCTTACTTGCCTAATATTTTTCTTCTTCCAAGCATTTTTTGGACTGTGTGTAAACCTCGACATTATTTTCCTTGAAATGTATAAAAAACTATCTAGCTTGCACTTTTACTACCCCAAGAGTTCGTATTAAGCTAATTAACTCTCTTATTCTCTACCTAGTCTACTCATCTCATTAAGATTAATTTGTTTGACATATTTTATATAAAACATGACTAAACCAAGTTTAAGCAATCCAATTTGTCATGGGATGTGGCATTTTGGACAAGTCTAACATAATTTATTTTTGTACAAGTGAAAACTGAAATCCTGAGGGCTATGATTCGTATCAGTTATGCATCCTCTCATTTATCTTTGTTTCAGATTTAAGATTTAAAAACCAACATCTTTTCCTAAATATAACTAATTTCAAGAAAAGCTTAAATGGTTTGGATGCTATCTTCACTAACCTATTAGCGTAATTTAAATATGTTCACCATGATTAGGCTAGATGATCGATTCCAGACTTGCTTTTCTCAAAGGTAGTGAAATTAGTCTTGCACACTTTCAAAAATACTTTTTTTTAAAAGGGTCTGTACCTATTATTTTTCCTACCCTCTTTTTTCTTATTTTCTATGTTTTTGTGTCTTATATTTCACTTCATTTTTGTCAAAACAATCTCAAATTTAAGTTGAACAGTTTCATAGTGCCGAGCTTATTTGCACACCTATCTATCCTAATCTAACTTACATATGATATATATTTATTCTGAGAAAATCCCTTTTCCAACATATACCCAATCAAGTAGATGATTCCATGAGTGAGCTTGTCTTGCCTCTTTTCAAGAAGCCAAAAATCCAAAGGCTACTCCCACCCTACCATATGTTTGAATAGTAGTGCCTAAAATTTTCAAACTCCGCATCAAACTCATTCAACATATTTTTTACTCCCCCTCTTCAAATGTCTCTAAGAAACTCTAAATGTTTGTCAGTATGATCTTGAAAAATACCTTAGCTCGAGGATTTAACAACTCATCCTACTACCTCTTCCTCCACTGCCAAGCTGGGATTCTTTTTGGGAAAGAAACCCCACCTCTCTCACAGCGTGTTTTTCATCACTCCGTATCATATAGTAGCCTCATCATATATTGAAAATGTTTTCTCTATCAAACCTGATATGCTCTGATTGAGTGAAGGACTTTTATGTGAAGGCCATCATGTTGATGAGCAGAGCACTCTTTGGCAACAATCTCTCCGAAGAAGGAAAAAATCTCATGATTATCAATTTCCAAGCCTATCTAATGAAATTCAATGGAAACTTGGCATGTAAATATGGAGCCTAGCAGACTCCCATGTTACAAATTACTTCACTATTTTAGGAAAATGTTTCTCAGCCAACAATCTCTTCAAGAAGTTCATTATTCTCTCAAACTTCATCATCAAAACTCGAAAGACTCATTGATTTCCAATCACATCAAAGTTATTTCCATGGACCCAGCTATTAGAAAGAATGTGAGATCTTCATTTACTTCCAAATTATTCTTAGAATTTCCCTACCATGTCATAGCAGATATGTATTGACCTAGATATTATTTTTAAGTTGATGAAACTGAACTTCCTCCTAGAAACCAACTCGCTGATTTCACAAGATTAGCTTCTGCTTTGGTAAATATAACCATCATCATACCGATCAAAATTCTGGAAAATCATCAACATAAATTACTACCAACCATATTATTGGATTATTATAGATTTTTTTTCAATTTAATCACAAATCCATTTTCTCACTTGTGGTAGCTGAAGGGCAGTGGATACCTAGTCATAAATGTTCTGCTCACATGAAGGTTTGTTAATTTGGGCCAGAAGGTTTGTGGGAATCACTATTTCTTCTTCACAAAAGAGGTACATTTTCTTTATTTGGATAGAACTATAGTAGTTTTCTTCTTGTAGCTGCTGATTCCAGTCAACAAGTCTTCTTGAGCCTCACCTAGAAGTAGGCGTAAATCATGACTTGTGCTTCTCAAGATCCTATGGATTTTCTTCCATTTATTGATTGGATTTCATCCCCACTAAATTTCTTTACTGTCATGATAGTTATCTTGAGCAAGTGAAATGGCTTAAATTTCTCTAATAGAGTTTCTGATGCCAATTTCTAAATCTTCAGCAATGTTTACAAGGTATTGTATGAGATCTTTAAATTGATCACAAAAAATTTTCGCTAATGATAAAAATAATTAAATTTTCTTATAATGTTTAAAACATTTTGTGAAATCCTTAAAGAAACAAACTACCAGTGTCCATTTCATACCATTTCCTTTCATTTTCCTTTCAATGTCCCCATGAACATTTCTGAGGCAATATTCATGCCATTCAACTTTTTAAATTTCCATACATGTATATGAAATTTGATGAGATGTAACAAGGGTCATCAAATTTTTTCATCTTGAAACATAGGTAGGTTTGAACCAACTTATCCAGGCATTTTGTGTGGAAATCCAGTGATGTGATCTCTATCTATTGGAGCATATCTCTATTAGATCCTTGGAGGTATTTTTATTTAAATGAAAAGTGTTCACTGCATCTTTTCAACCAATATAGAGTCTCATGGATTCATTAGGTATATCGAGGATGGAGTCATCAGTGGAAGATTTCAACTTTTTTGTCCACCATCAAGAATATTAGGATTTATTAATTCATTCCTTAGGAGTCTATGAGAACTAGTGGGGTCAAAAAGGCTACTGGAGACCAGTGGAGTCACCAGTATGATGTTTATTGTTTTTAAGAGCGCCTGTTGTCGGTCCATCAACTAAATACCAATATGAGGGTGTTTTGTGGGTTTTCCAGGTCTGTTGAACATTTATTTTCACCCACTGCAGGAACCACCATGATCACCATTAAGTTAGGCTCCGTGTCTTTTCAGATTGCAGAACAAATGTACAAGGTAACATCAAACCAACAGTTTTGGAGTCCAAGTCTGGCCTTCCTAGACTCACATAGAGGGCTCTCTATATACTTCAGCAAAAAGATGCTAACTTAGCTAGATTTGTGGTTTTGATATTAGGCTAGTTATAAAGATTAGGTTTGTATGTTTGTTTGTTTGGTTGCATATTGTCAAGAAAACAGATAGAGTAGGAGAGTTTAGACCATTTGGCTATGGAGTTCACAAAAGGTCTTAAAAGGTACTCATGGGCAGGTCAAGATGCTTCTGAGGGCAAGTATAACAAAACTAAATGGACCTCTATGTCATGTGATTAAGCAATATTACCAGAACAAAGTAGGTATAAAGGGCAGTTAAGAATCCTTTAATAAAGGTCATAACAAGAAGGGCCTTTAAGATCACTATGCATAAAGAAATAACCAAAGACAGGCATACCATACTTTTTTCATCAAAACCCAGAAAGAAACATTAAGATGATAATCCAGCAAAACCTAGTAGAAAGTGGCAACCCTAACCTCCACCTATATACCTCTAGAGAAAGAAACATGTATAAATATATATAATGATCACATAGGAAATTTCAATTTCTATCAGCATTACAAAGAACTTCAACAAACCATCGACATAGAAAAAGGGTAGGGAAAACCAATAAACCTCTTCTACCAAACCCATTTAGAAATTATCAAGTAAAGACCTAAAAAAATGTTTAAAGTGATTCCAAGGCAGGGCTAACTATAAACTACTGGAACTGACTCCTATTTAAATAATTTTGAACAAAAAGTCAGGGGATTAGAGAGCAACCTATAAATTTCTAAACCGACCTAGTAGAGGAAAACATGAGAGCAAAAATAAGCAGACAAACTTAATGTGCTTTTGACAACATACCTTAAGCTAAAATTTCATTCTATTACAAGAGAAAGATGGAAACAATATAAACAACAGAAGATGACAAGTAAAAAATGAGAAGGACATCACTATTAGCCATGTTCATGAATCCTCGCAAAGTGCTTGTCTCATTGATATCTATTTCCGTAACCTTTTCATACGTTATAAAATCAAAAACCCCTCACAACCTAAAGTCTACATGTTTTTCTCCACAATCAACCAACATCCAAACAACATGTACAATGAGGCCTCACGTCGTATTTAAAAAGAAGGAGGAACAAAACCCTAACTAGGGTTTGAAAATATCATTAACTACCTGATAAAATGCCATAAATTTATCCTGTGAGACCATTCAAGACCCAAGGCACAAAATATCTAAGGTAATAAATGAAAAATAACTTCAAACATAAATTTAGAGCTAACTATAGAGTGATTTGCTCTCAAAATTCCTCGAAAGTATATTTACAATCAGGTTTTTTTGACTTTACAGGTTTGTTAGCCATCGCATTTTTTACATGTTAGTGATGACCATATCTACAACCTAGTTTTCTAGAACCCATTTCCTTATGTCAACATGTCATCCCAGAAACCCAAAACTTTTTTCGCCTTCTCTACCTATTTAGCCCACCTCTTGTGCGTGTCCACAACCTCCTTGTCAACTACCCCATCCAACCTCATAAAATTTTATTAGTCCGCTCATCACTTTAAAAGGCAAATCCACATCCTGTTTTAAGTCTACCCTGCAGCAGAAGTGGCGTTTAGGACATTTCACCTTTTGCAATCATCAAAAAGCCAAAGTTCCTATCCATAGCAGTACCTACCATGACCCATCCTTTAATTTGCAAATGAAGGATAAATGTACCCCCTTAAGTCGCACAATATACCACACCCTCAGATCTCAAACATCGCATAAAGCCTATTCTCAAGTCGACTAGTAGGTTTTTCAATGTATTCTATGGTTCCCCAAAAACAAGAAATATGTTTCTATCTCATGCTATAAATGCTTGAGTTTACAAGGAGGAACAAATTGCTTTTAAGTGTATTATGAGCCCTATTTAGCTTAAACAAGAAGGGCTCTCAATCGTATCTACACTTTTTTTCGGAGGAACTGCCAGAAAAAAAGGATTGCCACCGTTCCCCGCAAATGGTAAATTTGTCAAGGTTTTGGACCTCCTTCATTATGCCAGAGGCTAGGGGGCGCCCTCCTTTCATCCATAAGCGTAGGCTAGTGTCGCAGTTGACTCGGTATGCTGTGTCCGTGTTCGTTCTGTCTCAAACAACAACAATATCTTTCTGTCGGAATGCACTGTCGACCACAATGATTGCAGCGTTATAAGCCTAAAAAAAAGAAGTTTAGCTCAATAAAGAGATCATCCGAAACTTTTCAAGCGGTAAAATGTTGAAACTTTAGAAGGCCATTTCATCGATGAACATCCAAACTGATAAGAGGCCTCGTTATGCAAGATCAAACAGAACAGATGTTAAATTCAACGTTAATACATTGTGCAGGAGAAGGTCGGGTTCTTCAAGAAAAATAATCTTCATCTTTATGATCACAAAGAGCTCCTGTCAATATACTGTGTCATGAGATGAACAAGCCAAGTGACAAAATATCTCAGTAACCTAGAAATGTTGCTCATGGTTAGGTTTTCCAAAACACAAGGAGGCTTGCAAATGAAGATGCCAAGGGATTATGTTGTTCGTATGGTTTACTTACCACCATATTTGCCCGATGAAAGAGTTTTTCTCCACACAGAGCCAAAACCATTGGCAGCATCGTTGAAAAATGTAAGTCCAAAAGTGCAGTAGAAAGGACCTGGTGCCAGGGGTTAAATGAAGAAGGACAACGTTCATGATACTAATGGCTGATCTCTCTTCGTGTACAAGCTACCCGTCATCACCATCCGAAACAGAAGAGAAAAGGTTATAAACATACTTTTGTTTTTATGCCAAAGGAGCAAGGGACTTAAAAAGGGTTAAAGACATTTCATGAGCACCTCATTCCGTAACCAAGGAAAATCCCTCCTGAAAACAAACAAGGCTAGACAGAAAGATGCAACTAGAGAAGTAAATGACTAAGGTTGAGTCACAAAGGCAAAATGACAAAGGTAACAAGTAGAATAGATAAAAGAGGATAAATTTTATAATATATGTGTGCCACCGATGCCTAAAAGAAGATTCTCTCCTTGTGGAAAGGGTCAAACAAAGAAAATGACCTCATATATCAAAAGTTCAAAGGATGCGCCTTTCGAGAAGAGTGTTTGCAACTTTTCCAACATTTTAGCATTATGAAATAGCCATTCTTCACTAGCAAATCACCAAGTGAAAGAGCAGTTGAACATAAGTCCACCATGAAATGCTATACTCAGACAAAAGGGGTTTAATATGTCGAGCAAATAATAAAGATCAAATGCTAAAAACTGTTTTCTATATTTTACAAGTTTGTATTTTTCAAGGAGGCAACCAGATATATGATCCTATGATTAGCGTAAAGGAATTTGCTTTCGATAAAATATCATTGTTTATATTCCTGTGCAGCACACCAATGGTTTCCCCGTAAAGTGGTAAAACAAATTTTCAAATGCTCTTGATGTTTTTTAAATGACCTTGCTTTTGCTTTCATTTTGTCACCAAAAAGCGCTCAAAGAGGGAAAAAATGAAATTTTTCGAGATATCTCTCCAGCCTGCATGGACCATGAGGAGGCAAAATGATCCGGAAGATTGTCTTTTTTAAAAAGGCAACTCGATACAAACACCGTTTTATCATTTGAAAAGGGTGATATATGTATTCAAAGTGACCGTTTGATATTTTAAAATGTCATGAAAAATGAAATAGGGGAATATTAAATCATTTTGTGAACGAAACAACGTAATCATACCCCAAGCATCACAACGAGCTTTTTCCAACAATTTGGAGGTCTTCTCGCATGCTTTTAGGGCGGCGCGACGAGCCCGGCAAGTGGCGCGACGCAGCTCCGGGCTCTGCAAACACACAGTGGTGTCAACACGGCGCGATTTTAGCTCGTAGGTGCGGCGCGACGAGCTCAGAGGCGCCGCCTGAAAGACGACAATCGAACCGCGTTTCTCCGGCGGCGACGAGTTTGCTCCGGGCGGTTGTCGCTGGGCGTGAAGAATCCGTTGCATTTTGCATCCCTCCATGGGGATTTTTTCTCAAAAACGCACAAGGTACTCTCTATCCCTACTCAAAGTAACCCGAAAAATCAAGTTTTCAAGCACAACTTTTCGCTTAAAGCCAAAGGTTAAAGGCAAAGTTTGTTGATAAAGAAGCTGGAGGCAGAAAGTAACGCTTATGTTTACATACATACCAAACAGGGTGAAAAGAAGGGACTTTTTAAACTCACTACAAGGAATTTATTTCAAAACCACCGCTTTTCACACCTATTTTTACACCTAAGCTAACTGCCATTACATTACGTGGTATCCTTTCTGTTTTACAATATTTTAGTTTCGAGGTTTTAAAATAAGGCCACATTCTAGAAGTGCGCTGCTGATGATCAAATACATCAAACGTGTGGTTGTTATTGATGAAAGGCGGCTACAGACCAAAGTTGAAGTTTGAAACCATGAATACACAAAAGACAATTTAAAAATTTAATGGTTAGTGTTTGAGTATAATACCGAAAATGTAGCATATGTATTTGGTGCACCTTTAAACTCATAAAACAGAGAGGTAAGCTCTAAAACAATCGTTGCACTACTTTTTTCACCAAACTAGGTCCGTTGCTCATTACACTATATTGTCATTTCGGTAATCACATGTAGCTTTTCAAAGGTGAAACAAGGTATTTTTGTTGATGACGGGGTATTTGTAGATGCTGATTGGGCATTTATCGGTGATCAAGTGTGTATAAGTGCGTAGTTATAAAGGCGTTGATTAATCTCTCAAAGGGTCACAAGTAGTGCTCTTTCTTTGACACAAGGGCTATTTTCACTTCAACTGCTGTGGTTCTTTTCCACTCTGTGTTCTGTTAAGTTCGTCGACAGGGGCATGTTTTTGGAGGTAAATAACCCGTGCTGTACAGGCTTTTGAAGGTTGTTTTTTACAAAAATACAAGTGCAAGGTGCCCTCATGCGGTTTAAGGGATTTGTTCAAGACCTGCCCAAAGAATCTACAGCGCTCTTACCATAGCTATTGTTGAGAAAGATTCGCAGCTAAAAGTACAACCAAGTTTGAAAGATCGTGTTAATAAGTGCAGAGTTATTCAAGGAAGCCTGTTGAATCACAAGGTCCATAATCACAACAGCTTTTGGTGGCTTGTCTCAATCCAGAAAACATTCTTCATATTGAAGGCAGCTCTTCAAGCCCGTTTTTAATCGAATGCTCCAAGGATCACAAGTGATAACATAAGAGATATGAGCTTACCTCCTCCATAGGAAGATACTGTCGTTCATCCTTCAAAAGACTTTTCAATTTCCATGAGGTAGGCTGTCTTGATTGGCCAAAGGATAGAGGAAGTCAAGAGTTTCTCACCACTTACACATTTGTGTGCTTTTGCTGTTCAAGGACAACACCTGCGCTTGCGTATCTTGATTTCAAAATTTCTCCAAGGTATATATCCAAAGCTACCAAGATCCCGTATCATGGTGGAAAAATGGTTTAAACAAGCACATCTGATTTTGGAGGACTATAAGCCTTTCATCAAGCCGGAACATAGGGAGACCATCATCGCTACTTTTCCTTTCTCCTATCTTCTTGACAGCTTGCGCCATCAAGGAAGGCTATAATGAGATACTTCAGCCTTGTGAAGGGAGGTTTAGCCAAATCTTTGCTTATCATGTTCGGCTACATGGTATTTCCTACTGTGAGCAAGAACAACCTTTCCATACTTTTTGTCCAAGAGCATAGAGAAGATGGCAAGTCACAGTCTGAAAAGAAAGCTCCACCCCTCGGCAAATCTCTTTCTCTCTTTCATCATTCCTTGATCAAAATCATCTTCTTGCAATTGTACCGGAGAAGAAAGGGGCTTCATGGGGAGTCCTTCATTAGCCATGCCGATTTTCAAGGATCGTTCCTCCCGCTCATGTGTCTCCGACCACCATCCATCGCCCGCAAGGCTTTATCGGTAGCCTACCCCTAAAAACTCAAGATGATCACCGCGGTACCAAGTACACAAGGAGAAGGAGAGAGGGGCAGTTGGAGCTGCTGTGGAGAAAAGGGGAGGTTGATGATGAAGAATGGGATTTTTGAGGGGATGCGAAACAAGTTGATATCATTGACAAGAAGAATGGAGGCGATGAAGCAAAGATCAATTTCAGGAAGAAGGGCAGTTACGTAGGTTGAGGCACAAAGAACAGTAATAAAGAAAGGGAACAACAAAGTGGGACAGAGTTTGAAGAGCAAAGCAGCTTGAGCAAGCATTCAAACATCTTTGTCATGTCGGGAGATGTTGGAAGGATGCCATGTCGAAGTCGCCTCCACAATGGTGACCAAAACTCGTCCCTAAGAAGGGGAAATTGCCCAAAGAACAACTCCCATTTACCAAGGAGAAAGAGTGCCAGATTGCCCCAAGGCAAAAGTACAACATTGGAGAAAGCGCGGGCATGGAGGGGGAATCAGCTGCTCAACTCCTTATCCCGCGATGACAAATACAATATAGCACGATCCTTGAAAACTCTCATTCACAAAGAAGGGCAAATTGAGGCTATAAGAAGATTCAAAGGGCAAGGGAATTTCAATCAATTCTTGGAGGTTGAGAACAAACAAATGAATGATGCAAATTAATCCGCAGGCAAGGCCACTGCTACGTAAAGGAGATAAAAGGCGCAAATAAGAATTGAAGAGCTTATTAAGAATTTGATGATGAGGAAGAGGAGCACCGGCCCTAGGCGAAAGAGGCCTAGAACCATCGGCTTAGGAGAGCTTTGGAGAAGTTGCAGGCCGAAGAACAAGCTCAATTCGAAGCTTCTTCCTCTCACTACCCTCTTGAGCGGGAAATTGAGGAAAACAAGGTGCTTACTGAGAGGGCGAAATCAAACATTTGGAGACCAAGCTTGAGAAGGCAAACAGGATCTCGAGCTACGTAGAAAGAGAACACTTCACTTTCGTAAGCTAAACCAATTCGCCTCTCGCCGCAAATTGAAGGTAGCACAAGAAAAATTGAAGAAATTGAAGGAGAGGCGCCTAGCACGAATAAAGCAAAACGCACATCAGCCCTCGATATTTTAGCTTCAAATTTTCTAACATGCTCCATGGACCCTTGAGGGTCATCCATGCGCTTTGGGCCTCGTTTCGAAACTTTTGTTTTTTGGCATTTTTCGGGGTTTTTGCCAAAAACTCATAAATGCGCCATTTCAGTTTGAAGAGTCGCCAAGGAGGAGGGTGATACCAATGGATTCCATACCTTGCCAGAGAAGCTCTCCAGCGATTTTCAGGCATTTGAAAATCATTCGCCCCCTCAAATTGGCAAAAAAGAAATTTCTATTTTGCACATTCTCGCCTTCCGCCCTATCAGCACCGGCTATTTTCTCGGGTTTTTGCACACAGGTACCGTTTTGAGGGAGTTTCAGAGATCAGATCGAGATGATTCCACTTGCATTGGAAAGCAAGTATACGCAGAGCTTTCCAACGAGCCATCATGAGCCTCATTTCGACATCAGAAGCTTCTCCATTTGCATCCAGCAAGTCAGAGGACCTTTTTGAGGCATAAATATGAAGTAGCATTTTTTACAATTTTTGAACTCCAAAAATCTGCTTTTCCCAAATGCAGTGCTAGGGCTATTTTTATCATGGGAAAATCATGTAAAAAGTCAACATAATTTCATTTTTAGCAATTTTTTAGATATTTTATTAGATATTTTGTGCCTTGGCTTTGGTAAAGCCACAAGGGCAAATTTAGATATTTTGACTTGGCCAATGGGACAGCTAGCTGCTCCACAAGAGGTTTTCCTCCTTCTAGCCTATTTATCCCATACTTTGGCTGTAAATCGCAGGTCAACTTGAGAGAAGAATTAATGCATTTGTCATATGAGCTTTGAAGAATATACTGAGTTACATTGCTTGGATTATTTCTGGATGCTTTTGAGGAATGCTTTTCAAGGCTTGTCGATGGATTCCTTGACATGAAGAGAATGTATAAAAGCTTCTTAATGTTGTTTTGTCTTCTAGTTTTTACCCTATATTTCATTTTTCTTGGCTATAGATCAAGAAAGACGATTTGAGACATGCCCATGGAGGCACCTCAAAAATTCCTAATCTTCATAGCTTGAGGCTTTCCTTAGTTATGCCAAAGAATTCTTTAGGCCGCCTTAGTAACCTAAGGTGTTGTTGCTTAGTTCATTCACTGGGCTTCATGTATGTTGAGTAGGATGTATGGTTTTCTCACTCATCATCACCGCCCACAGTCTCCACCCATAAAACTTTCTTTGACTCCATTTACAATTATTTTATAAAACCAAGGAGGCCTAGTTTCGATTCAGCCTCTTTGCCCAAACTATGAAACTTATTTGTCCAAGTGCCCAATGACTCGCAGAGACCATGCCTAGGCGTTCCCAAGACAGTTTATGAGTTGTTAGTTTGTCTCATGTGTTTTCCCCAAAGTCCGATAGCCTTTTTCTCCGGTTGTAGGTCATATATCTTCATGTATGGCTTGAATGTTTGATTTCATGTATTGATTAGCTTATAGCTATTCCTAGCATGATTAATGGCTTGCTATTACATGTTTATGTCTGCTATTAACTAGTTTGCACTTGGAAATCCCTTGTCTTTCACCAACTTATTGTTCATTTACTCCATTTGCCCAGAGATCCTTCTATTGTGAATCAAATCGGCCCTGCTGTACAGCCTTTACATCATCGCCTCATTAGCTTCCTTGACTCGATTGACCGACAGTCTAATTTATCTACATCCTTGTTATCCACTTTATATTTGACTGCATTTCATCCCCTCACAAACTTAAAAACCAAAAAAACTAAAACATACTTCATAACTAGCCTAATACTTCCAAATAACATCGCAAGTAAACACACCGACATCTTTTACACTTATAGAGAGAGCCCTCTCTCGAGTCCAGGAAGGCCAGGTCCTGGGCCTCAAAGCTTGGTTTGATGTTACATCGTCATTTCACAGCCAATCGGCCAAATCACGGGACCCCAACATAATGGCGATCACTATGTGACCTTTGAGTCAAAACATCCTAGGTATCCTTAGGGAACTCTCAAAATCTCTGGCCAAACTAAGAAGAGTAGAATCAAGTTGTCTCACCATCCTAGCAAAATGACAGAGTCGATTATAGGAAAACTCTTCCAAACCCTCGTGACTACATAAAACTCGTAAAAAACCTCAAAAAAACTCCCTTAGATTGGTTTTTGATAGTATTGGGGGTGGACCATACAAATATACCTCAAAAACAACTAAAAATCCACCGGCGACGACTTCCACTAGCCTCCGTAGGGCCTTACTTACTTTGCTAAATTTTAGAATACCATCCGGATTTGGCCACCTCATCGCCACTCTAACATAAATGGCGATCACTATGGGACTCGAGTGATGAAACAACTTAGTTTCCCTAACTTGTCTAGTAGCCTTAAGAATACTACTTGATTGGACTTATCCCACCGCCTTCACCCACATAGTACCCATCACGCGTGGACCTTCCGAGTTAGTGACAAATTTCAAGTGCACCTTAGATTTCTCGGTCTCAATCAAACTTAGAAAACTTAAGTGTTGCTTTCGAAGAGTAGAAGCTAACTCTATCACCATCTTTAGCAAAATGATGATTTAGTTATAAGAAGCCTACCCAAACCTCATAAGCACAAAAACTCGAAACCCCAAAACATTCCCGTACTGGCTTTTTGTCGTATTGGTGGTGGACCATACAAATATATCTCAAAACAAATCGATTTTCCACCTCGCGACTCCACTAAACTCTAGTAAGCCTTACTATTTCACCAAACTCTAGGCTACTTTCCCGATAGACCTTTCTCATCACTCACTAACATAGTTATATTGCAACACATTGAGCACATAATAGTCCATAAACCTCCATAAAATTCTTTCGGGCCTTTAGGCACCATAAATTGCTAAGAAGCCCATAAACTTATTTTTTAGAGTAAACTCTTTTTTGTTCTCATCACCCTAGCAAAGGTTAAAGCAAGTCTAAGATACTTTAACAAACCATAGGTCGCTCATAAACTCAGAAAATTCAAAAAACATTCTCGCATTAGTTACCTGTGGTGGACCGCTAAACTATCTTCACAAGAAAAATCCATTTCCACCGCGACTCCACTAATCCATTCTTCTATTTTTGACCATCCTTCACCTTAGTAAATCTGAAAAATCCATTCATCTGCAATATCTACCAACTCCATTTTCTAAATTGATCTAAACTGGCTTCTAAGAATCAACACCAAATCCCATCCAGACCAAATCCCCATCATAGTAGATGACCCGTAAAAGACTGGCAAGCTTCGAAATCACCATCTAGGCCACTGGGGAGATCCATCCGTAGAGCAAGATCCGTACCTAAACACTTCCACTATCTCACTAGATTCACCTTTTGGAACTAGAGTCATCACAAACTCTTCCCAGAGCAAATCATATAGTAAGATAAACTTGACTACCTTGAACCCCTATTCAACCACCTCCGCCATCCCATCAGTCCTCATCTTGCACATCATCCATTAGCTCCCGTCATGGCAGCCTCGGCACGCACCTTTGGTGCCATCGCCTTGGCTCTCTCCTCCCAAAGCAACATCAAAACAAATCCCACACTTTACCCAAGTAAGACACCAATCAATAAAACCTTCAACAAAGACAAGTAGGATTAGCGATGCTTTTGAATACATGGGAAGCACACTTGACGAAACCGTCGAATGAGAATATTCGCCCAAAGCCTCGGGTGGAGAACCCAAAACATGGTTTAAAAAGCTTGCCTCCAAACAGCATCCACAACATCCCAGAACTCTACCAATTTTCTCACGAACAAGTGGGAAGTCCAAGGAACCCTATTCAAATCCCGTCGTAACATAACAACCCAAAACGCGAGCAAATGGGGGAAAGTGTCCAGCATACCGCACTCAGGGTTCAATAAAGTTGGGGAGAATTCTCCATTTCATTTCAAATCCCCACTTGGTTTAGTCTTTGGTGAAATTCCCCGAGGGTTTTGATCCGTACATGACATATCATCCGAGAGACAAGGATCCCCCCTACCCTAGAGGAAATGCAACAAATAGCCATAAAAACAAGCCAACTTAAAGGTGAAAGAGTCAGACTAGATTAGAAGGAAAAGTCCCAGAGTAGAGATAAGGTCTCCACTTCATCTCCTTCCCAGATCCTAGAATAGATGGCCCGATCAAATCCACAAAAATGTGAAAAAAATGAGTAAAAAAGTGCTTCCTAGGGACAACCAACTAAACTCCTCAAAACTAAACAAGGCTAGAAAAGATCAACAAATAAACTAAGAGGGAAATGATCACAGACTGCATCATCCTTCAAAGAGAATTATGTTGATGAAAAGAATATGATACTGCACTCAACATGATGGAAATCAGTTGAATCATAAAGTTCTCGATAACGATAAGGTTTACCCCACAAAGCGAAGAGCAAGAGTTATGGCCCCAAGTCGTGACGAAACCGACTATGAAGATCTCGAAGATCCTCGCTACAGATTTTCGACCATTATAGAAGCTTCACAAAAGATAACCTTTAGAAGGGTAAAAACCAAGACCACATCGCAAGAGCAGTCTCGACACCGTTGGGAAACCTCCGACACCATCCTTAAAAAGCCACTATAGCAACAAAATTATGGCTACAGACCACCAAAACAAAGATAAAGCTATTTAAACAAATCTTAGCTCGTATACTCCTAGTACTTCCACAAAGACTCCCGAGGCGACTGTCAAACAAGGTCTCAAACCAATCAACAAATTAAGAGCATAGAAAAGGTCATGTCCGAAAAAGTCGAAACAACCGCCCAAACTACAACCCCTTTAGTTTTAAGGGGAAGTTTCCGAAATAAAAATGTCATACCTCATCGAGCGTAATAATCCGTAGATAGGTATAGATCTCAAATTTTCAAATTTTTTGGCTAGGGAGCAAGGCAAATACTTTAAATCTAATCGAAAACAAAACCCGAGCTCTTATCCGGCCCGAAAATAGAAGGTCAATATCAAGAAGGATCCGTTTTCCTTCCGATGTAAGCCTCGAACATACGGACAAGATATTACATAATGCCATGTTAGATTCTCGGTGCCTTCCATAACCGCCATGCCTAAAGAAGTCATGGAAAATCAAGACCAGAAGTAACTCAACCCACAAAAACCTCGTATTCCTTTGACTCAAGCTCTGTGTCAAATGTTTAGGCCTAATAAAGAACCTAGGAGGAATGCTCTTAAAGACACTATCACCATTTTGAAATCGCTGCATTCGAAACGGAAGAAGAATCAAAACCTTTAGGATCTATACCCTTATGCTTTAAATCAATTTGCATCATGAAAATTTGCATCCTAAAGATCTTCAAAGAATTATTCAGAAAACTGGCTGTTAACTCACTTCAAATCACAGAGCTGATTAAAGAGGAATTCAAATCTAAGAGGAAGATAAAGAAATCGTAGGATCTCTACCTTTATGCTCGGGAGTCATTTGAGTTCATAAAAGCAAATTGCGAACATCTATCGTGAAAACTCATGAATTACATGATAACTATCCTCCAACATCACAAAGAATTGGCTAAGATAAACAAGAAATGAAAGAGAAACCCACAGATCTCTCTAAGGACATGAGTGATGATTCATCATCTCTCATAGGTGAAGCCCAAAAAAGACATTCATCCTTAAAATCGTATCAAGAGAAAGAGGATTGTTGTGGAGGAGAGGAAAATGCCTCCTTTTTAATCAAGAGGAAATAGGATTCTACCCGAGAGAACATACAGACAAAATTTCTCCGAATCTTCACATAACCACAACTTTTCTAATCTTTCTCCTCGTTAATCTTGCATGTCATAAATCAGAAAACAGATGTGTAGATCAATTTTGAAGAAAAGTAATCCGATAGTCCAATGCATGGTTGATGACATTTCTTTTGTTAATGATTCTCCAAGGCTTGATCAATATGTTGATGATCAGGATTTCCAACAGACACTGAATCGTGCGTAACACTACTGATTTTTGGGAGGAAGCTCGGTTTGCAAACTTGAGAAAAGTGAGTTAGTTATCAAGGTGTCATATATGACACCGAGAGGATAGCCTTGAAAGTCAAAGAAGTGAAGAGTCTCGACTTTTCTCTACTTCTACTCTCACCATCGTAGTGAACATTCACATAATTGGAGATTCTGGCTGTTTCCGGCCTTGATGATGAGCTTCGAGGAAGATGATGAATTCTTTGAGCATGTTGTAAATGAGAGGCCTTTTCCCGAAATAGTCGTAGTTTATTTTTGGATACTAGACCTTTCCTTAACCCAGATTTGCAACCACAAAGTTCCATTGAGTCACAAATTGCGATGAAGAAAAAAGAGGCCGATAAACACATGAGAGTTGTCTCACTACCCTTTCAAGATAATTTACTATCACAAGGTATCCGCTCACCAAACTAATTCCACACAGCTTTTCAGTCCACTAATCGAACACACATCGCCTTGAATGAAAACTACACCGCAATGGTACAAGATGAGTCTAATGGGCTTCGGTGATCATGAAGAAGAGTTGCTTTGATTGTGGGGGTCCCAAATATAGCCAAGTGGAAGAAAGAGTAGTCTTGAACGAACTTCGTATATCAAAAACCCATAGACTGTGCATTATTCCAAGATCCATTTGTCAAGCTTTAAGAAGTCCGAAAGAGCAGTCTTGAATGAACTCGTATATCAAAACCCCAGATCAGCATTATTCCAAGATCCATTTGCGTGTTTTCTTCTTACAAGTCCTGAAGAGTGAATTCGACGAATCCTATATCTCAAAACCCCCCAGACTGCATTATTCCAAGATCCATTTGTTGTTTTCCTCGTAGAAGTCCGGAAGAGTAGTCTTGAATGAACTTATATCTCAAAACCTCTAGACTGTGCATTATTCCAAGATCCATTTGTTGTTTTTCTCAAGGTAAGTCCTAAAGAGTAGTGGGTTTTATCATGAACAAGTACCAAGAATGAGAAAAAGCTTAAGCACTACCGTCCGTAAACAAACCAAGGGAGTGGCCTTTTCATTACTTACACTTGAAAGAACTAAACTTAATCACCCATTTGATCATCTACTTGACTCCAAGTTATACTGGGAAAGAAGAGTTCTATCACCAAATGAATGTATGTTGTGTATGGGCTTAGATTAGGATAGGTAGATAGTTAAAACTCAAATTTTCAGAGCACTTTTTTTTCTATTTGTAGTTTGTTTGAAGAGAAAGTGAAAAAGCAGAAAAATACAAAAAAACAAAGAAAAAAGTAGAAAAAGAGGGCGCTTTCTGTGCCAGTTGGTAAAGCCCCATGTTCCAAAAAATGATTCTTCGGAAAGCGCGCAAGTCTAAATGCCGCTACTAGTACTTCAATGTCTTGTGCGTGCCTATCTAGCCTAATCATAGCTGAGCATGTTTAAATTTATTTGCCGATAAGTTAGTGAGTGTCAAGATAGTCAACATCAGGTAAGACTGACTTATCACAGTAGCTTAGATTAGGAGAGATTCTCGTCCTATATGCCTAAAATGTAACCAAAGAGAGAACAAGGATGAAAAATACACTATATATCTGAGTTCGCTGTTCAGTTTCCTTTGTTATGTATCAACATTTGTGTGCAGCCATCTTCTATGCCGCAAATGCATGACAAATCGTACCGCCTAACTTCGATTTGATCATTTTTGAATTTCATGTTGTAGATTAGAGAATGGAACTCAAACGTTTTTTAATCTTGACAAATGATTTAGCTGAAAAGAGAAATGAAGGAGTTCATCGGCCTAATCTCAACTCCACAGATACAAGAGTAGAAATAGATAGGTTCATTTATAAAGAAAAATATGCATCGTCAAAAGGTCACAGTCTAAAGCAAATATAAGAAGAAAAAAAATGTTAGGAAAGACAGGGTAGGCAGAAGTATCATTGACATTAAAATCATGCCGCTACTTTTCAGAAATAACATCAAGAGAAGGGCAAAATTTTTGCGCCAATGGATAAGGCATTGGTCTTCATAAGCTCAAGATTCGAATTCTGGACACCTCTCGATGAGGAGCCGCTTTCCCAAATGGAGCCACCGTTAGCCATCGCATTTTTTACAGCGTTAGTGATGACTATATCTACAACCGAGTTTTGAAACCGTATTTCCTTATGTCAATATGTCATCTCGTAAACCCTCCCAAAACTTTTTTCGCCTTTTCACTTATTAGTCCACCCTAGTAACTACAACCCTCCTCACAATCCAATATCCTATCCAACCTCACCCTTATTAGTCCTGCCTATCACTTAAAGGCAAATCCACATCTCCGTTTGTTCATCTATGTTAGGAAGTACAAGGACATTTCACCTTTGGCAATCATCAAAAAGCCAAAAAAGTCCCCATCCGCAGTTGTACCTACCATGAATGATTCCTTAATTTGCAAATGAAGTCGATAAACAACCTGTCGCACCACTCACACCCCCAGATCTCAAAGAGACTCCATACAAAGCCCATTCTCAAGCCGACTAGTAGGTTTTTCACCGTGTTCTATGGTTCTCTCAAAAAACAAGAAATATATGCCTATCCTCAAAGAGAAGGTTTGTTTCAGAAGCAGAGGAACAAATCGCTTCTAAGTGGCTATGAGCCCGAGATGAAGCTGCAGAACAAAGCGCTCCACCAGACCTTGCGCTCTTTTCGCATGAAAATCAATGGGGTGAAAAGGATTGCCACCGTTCAAAGAATGGTAAATCTTCTGTTCATGTCTGTGGACCTCTTCATTACAAGGAGAAGTTAGGCGCCTCCTTCGGTCCATAAGCAGAGAAGCAGGTCAGAGTTGGGATCAAGTTTGCAAAAGTCCGTGTTTGCTCCCGTCCAACAATGAAACAACATCTTCAAAGTTCTGCGAATGTAATTGCCACCATAACAGATTGTAGTGAAAGTATGATAAGCTCAAAGGAAAAAGAAGTTTAGCCTACTGTGTAAGAGATCATCCAAACTTGTCGTGTAAATGGTTGAAACTTTAGAAGGCCATTTCCATCGTTGAACATCCAAATCATAAGAGGCCCGTTTTGGTGCGCATCAAATAGTATCGTATGTTAATCAATGCCATTACACAGCAGAGAAGCGTCTCTGGTTCTTCAAGAAAACACCGACCTTTATGATCACAAAGAGTTCCGTCAATATACTCGTGTCATGAGATGAAATAAGCCAAGTGACAAATATTCAAAGAACTTCCAGAACAAAGGTCACTATATAAATAGGTTTCTCCTTCAAAATGATGAAGAGGCCTGTAAATGAAGATGCCAAGATTGGTGTTAAATTGGGATGGTTTACTACCACACCACATTTGCCCGATGAAAGTGAAAGCCCATACATACAGAGAGCCAAAATCATTGCGCATCGTTGAAAAATGGTAAGTCCAAAAGCAGAGAAAGGACTCAAAGAAGTTGAAACAAAGAAGGTATTACTGCCTATGATACTAATGTATTGATCTCCCTCTTCAAAGAAGCTACTCGTCAGTCAGCCATCCACAGAAGGAGAAAAGGCTGAACATACTTTATGCCTTGAGTGCCAAAGGAGCAAAGTGACCCTGTACAAGAAGACATTTCATGAGCACCTATCCAAAATCAAGGAAAATCCCTCTGAAAAAACAAACAAGGCTAAGGTGAAAAGATGCAACTAGAGAAGTAAACAAAGGACTAAGGTTGTCACAAAAGGCAAATGGACAGTATGCAATGCTAGGAATAGATAAAAGAGACAATTTTGAGCATATGTGTGCCACCTATTTAAAAGAACATTCCTTCTCAGGAAAGGGTCAAACAAGAAAATAACCATATATCAAAAGTTCAAAGGATGCGCTTTCGAGAAGAGGTGTTTTATAAATTTTTCCAACATTTTAGTGCATTATGAAATAGCCATTCTTCACTAGCAAATCACCAAGTGAAAGAGGCAAAGAACATAAGTCCAGCCATGAAATGCCAAAATGTCATACTCAGAAATATGTTTAACATGCCGAGCAAATAGAATAAAGATCAAAAGCAAAAAAACTCGTTTTCATATTTCATGTTACTTTTCAAATAAGGAGGCAAACTGGTATATGATCCTATGATTAGAAAGGGTAGTTGAATTTGTTTTTGATAAAACTATCATCAAGTTATATTCCCCAAAGAAGACACCAATGGTTTCCGTAAAGTGGTAAACAATTTTCAAATGCCTTTGACGCTAAATGAATTTCGCTTTAAGCCATGTACCTTGTCACCCAAAAGCGCTCAAAGAGGGAAAAAGTCGAAATTTTTGAGATATCTCTCCTTGCGGGGAACAGTATGTAATTCCGTGAGGAGGCAAAACAGACCGAAGATTGTCTTTAAAAAGGAAAATTTGAAGGCATAAACACTGCTTTGCATCATTTGAAAAAGGGCAGATATATATTCAGTGACCGCCATTGATATTTTAAAAATGTTTGTACAAAAATGAAATAGGGAATATTAAATCATTTGTGAAATCAAAACAAATCGCATCATACACCTCTCCCCAAGCACCACAAACGAGCTTTTCCAAATAATTTGGAGTCTTCGCACAGCTTTTAGGGCTGCCGACGAGCCCTCGCAAGTGGCGCGACGCAGCCTGGGGCCCACAGGCTGGCACAATGACCAGCGCGACGAGCCCGTAGGGCGCGGTGCGCGCGACGAGCCTCGCAGGTGCCCGCCCGACAAAGACGCACAACTCCACCCACGGCTTTCCCGCCGTGCCGAGACGCAGTTTGCTCCACACAAGCGCGCCGCTTTGAAGAATCCCAAGCGATTTTTAGATCCTCTCGGCGGGGATTTCTTTCAAAAACGCACAAGGTACTTATCCCTACCTTAAAGAACTCGAAAAAACTTGTTTTCGGCTACGTAGACCCCGCTTGAAGCCGTACAAGTTAAAGGCAAAAAGTTTGTTGATAAAGAAGCTCGGAGGTGTGGCAGTTAACGCTGGTGTCAGCATATGAGGTCAAAACAAAGGTGAAGCGGGGACTTTTAAACTCACTAGAGCAAGTGAATTTATTTCCCTAAAACCATCGTCACACCTATTTTTACACCCAAGCTAAATCTCTGCCTTTTCATTACACTCACGTGGTATCCTTCTAAAGTTTGTTAAGACAAGAGTTTTCTCGAGAAGTGAAATAAGGCCACATTCTAGAAGCAACAGTTGATGATCAAAGCTTATGTCCAAACGCAGGGTTGTTATTGATTAGGCATGGTTGTTGTGACCAAAGTTGAAGTTTGAAACCGTAGAACAATAATAATCGAAAACAATGGTTAGTGCTTATGTTGACATCAGTGCCGCAGGTACATGTATTTAAAAATCTTTTAAACTCATAAAACAAGAGAGTGTGTTTCCTAAAACAACTGCTAAAATGGCTTTTTTCACCCAAACTCAGGTCTCGCTGTTTTGTCATACTATGAATATTAGTCGAAGATCACAGATGTAGTTTTCTAAAGGTGAAACAAGGTATTTTGTTGATGATTGGGCATTTGTAGATGATTGGGCATTTACCGGTGATCACAACAACATGCGTAGTTATAAAGGCAGTGATTAATCAAAGGGTCACAAGTGAAAGGGTTCTTCTCGACACAAAGGCTATTTTCACTCAACTACGTGTCTTTTTCTTTTCCCACCGTGTGGTTCCACAAGCCCTCACGACAGTGTAGTGCTTGAGAAGACCCAAAAGCCAGGTTACATCTTTGAAGGTTGTTTTACAAAAATATAAGTGCAAGCAGGCCCCCACAAAGGCCGCCAAGGGGACGGTTCAAGATCGTGCTCAAAGAATCTAAAATTTTACCCATAGTGCTATTGTTGGGAGAAAGATCTTGTTAAAGTATAACCAAGTTTGAAAGATTGTGGTTACTGCGTGTATGAGTTTATTCAAGGAAGTTTTTCCTGGCTGAATCACAAGGTCCAGGACCACAAAAACAGCTAGTGTTTGTCTCAATCCAGAAAACATTCTTCACATAATAAGTAACAGTTTCCTCTTTCAAGCCTCGTTTTTAATCGTAATGCCTCCAAGGCGAGATCGTCAAAGGCGACAACATAAGATATGAGCTCACTTCCATAGTATATCAATGCTCATCCTCAAGATTTCTTTTCAATTTCCATGAGGTAGGGCTTCTGCCTTGATTTCAAGCCAAAGGATGATAAAGTCAAGAGTTTCTCACCACTTACACACATTTGTGTATAAAGCTAATACCTATGACAACACTCAAATTTTGCGTATCTTGATTTCCCTGTGGCCCCTCCAAGGTATATATCCAAAGTCACCAAGATCCCGTATCATGGTGAAAAATGTTTAAAACAAGCACATCTTGATTTGGAGGACTATAAGCCTTTCATCAAGCGAAACACAGGAGACCATCACCGCTACTTTTCCTTTTCTCCTATCTTCTCGATGCTGATGCGCCACCCAAGGAAGGCCATAACAGATACTTCATCAGAAGTGGAGGTTTAGCCAAATCTTTGCTTATCATGTTCGCTGTTGATACTTCTGTCAGAGCAAGAAATTAAACCTTCCATACTTTTTTGTCCAAGAGCATATAAAGATGGCACCGTCATTCAAAAGAAAGCTCCACCCTTGAAATCTCTTTTCTTCTTTCATCATTCTCGATTAAAATCATCTTCTGCAATTAGCCGGAGAAGAAAGGGCTTCATGGGAGTCTTCGTCAGTAGCTGTCGATTTCTTACGACCGTTCCTCCTACTCATGTGGCTCGACTCGGCCCATCCATCGCCCGTTCGTCCAGGCCTACCTCAAAAACTCAAGATGACTACCGGTGCCCAAGCACACAAGGAGAAGGAGAGGGAAGAAGGAGCCAGGGAGAAAAGGAGGTTGATGACAGCAACGTATTTTGAGGGACAAAGTAGCCGGTTGATACTTCATCGACAAGAAGAATGGAGGGCTTGAAGGAACAAAGACTGACTTTCAGGAAGAAGGGCAGCAGATGGGGAGAGGTTGAGGCACAAGAAACAGTAAAGAGTGGGAACAAATAGTGGGACAAGAGTTTGGAAGAGTTAAATAGCTGAGCAAGCAATCGAAACATCTTTTGAGCCACAAGTCGGGACAGACAAAGGACACAAGCTGTGTGCTGCCTCCACAATGGTGACACCAAAATCGTCTCGTAAGTGAAATTGCCCAAGAACAACCCTAGCTTACCAAGGAGAAAGAGCGCTAGATTGGCCTTCAAAGGCA
Organism: Pinus albicaulis; assembly: GCA_034641835.2. NCBI lineage: Eukaryota > Viridiplantae > Streptophyta > Pinopsida > Pinales > Pinaceae > Pinus > Pinus albicaulis. The sequence goes on from CM076575.1 coordinate 95,626,716, forward strand.
AAAAAGTATACTTGGAGAAAGCGCCAAGCATGGAGGCAACTGCACTGCCATCCCTATCCCAAGCGATGATGTCGATAATGAGGCACGCATCCTTGAAAACCTCCTCATTCAAAAAAGGGCAAATTGAGGTTTTACAAGAAGATCTCCAAAGGGCAAGTGCAACTTCAATCAATTCTTGGAGGTTGAGAACAAACAAATGAAATTACGGCAAACATTCATGAGGCAAGGGGCCACTGCTACGAAAGGAGTAAGGAAAGGCGCAACAAGAATCGAAGAGCTTATTGGCGAATTTGGATGATGAGGAAGAGGATAATTCACCAGGCGAAAGAGGCCTAGAACCATCGGCTTAGGGAGAGCTTTGGAGAAGTTGTGACAACAAGAACAAGCTCGACCAAGCTTTTCTCTCACTACCCTCTTTGGAGCGGAATGAGCAGCCAAGCAAGCTCGCTTGAGAGGGCTAACCAGCATTTGGAGCATCTGTTGTGAGAAGGCAAACAGTGATCTCAGTGCCACAGAGAAAGAGAATACTCATTTTTCAGAAGCTAAACCAATTGCCCTGCCATAAATTGAAAGCAAGCACAGAAAAATCGAAGAACAACAGAGGGCGCCTAGCACCAAGGGAAGCAAAACGCACATCAGCCCTCGATATTTTAGCTTCAGCTTCGAACATGTCTCCATGGACCCTTGAGGTCATCCATGCTGTGCTTTGGGCCTCGTTTCGAAACTTTTTTGTTTTTTGGTATTTTTGGGGTTTTTGCCAAAAACTCATAAATGCGCCATTTCAGTTTGAAGAGTCGTCAAGGAGGAGGGTGATACCAATGGATTCCATACCATGAGCAGCTCTCCAATGATTTTCGTGCATTTGAAAACTCATTCGCCCCCGAAATTGGCAAAAAACAAATTTCATTTTTGCAGATTCTGTTTTGCTCACTGCAGCCCGCTATTTTCTGGGTTTTTTGTGGTCAATGTGCACAGTTTTTGAGGGACTTTCTAGAGATCAGATCGAGATGATTCCACTTGCATCGAAAGTATACAGAGCTTTCCAACGAGCCATCATGAGCCTCATTTCGACACTGTGGAAGCCTTCCATTTGCATCCAGCAAGTCAGAGGACCTTTGAGGCATAAATATAGAAGTATTTTTGCAATTTTTTGAACCTGGAAAAATCTGCTTTTCCCAAATGTGCGTTAGGGCTATTTTTATCATGGGAAAATCATGTAAAGTCAATATAATTTCCATTTTTAGCAAATTTTTTGATATTTTATTATTATTTTTTGTGCCTCTGGCTGGCAAAGCCACAAGGGCAAATTTAGATGATATTTTGACTTTTGCTGTGATAGTTTAGTTGTTCTTTCCAAGGAGGTTTTCCCTCCTTCTAGCCTATTTATCCATACTTCTCATTGTAAATTTATGTTGAACTTGAGAGAAGAATTAATGCATTGGTCATATGAGCTTTGAAGAATACACTTGAGTTATGATGTTTGGATTGCTTCTGGATGCTTTTATAATGTTAAAGGCTTGTCAAGGATTCTTGACATGGCAGTAATGGTATAGTGCTTCTAATGCTGTTTTTGTCTTCTAGTTTTCACTCATATTTCATTTTTCTGTCGCTATAGATCGTATAAGATTGATTTATATACGCCCATGGAAAGGTACCCCTACCGAATCTTCATAGTTTGATGTTTTCTTCTCCTTAGTTATGCCAAAGAATTTGCACGTCTTTAGTAACCAAGGTGTTGTTGCTTAGGTTTATTCATCATCGATGTATGTTGATAGGATGTATGGTTTGGTCTCCATCTACCCATCAAATTACCACAGTTCCGCTCCATGTAAACTTTCTTTGACTCCATTTGTTGATCATTTTGTTAAACCAAGGAGGCCTAGTTTTCGATCAGTCTTTCACTAAAACTAAGAAAACTTATTTGTCCATGCTCAATGACTGAGAGATTATGTTTAGGCGTTCCGGCATACTTTATGAGTTGTTAGTTTGTCTCATGTGCTTCCCTGTGTCCGTAGCCTTTTTCCCCGAAGTGTAGGCTCATACCTCATGTATGGCTTGAATGTTTGATTTCTATGTATCGATTAGCTGTAGCTATTCCTAGCATGATTAATGGCTTGCTATTACATGTTATTATGTCCGCTATTAACTAGTTTGCACTGAAATCCCTTGTCTTTCACCAACTTATTGTTCATTTGACCATTTTGCCCGTGTAGATCCCTTCTTATTTAACTCAAACGTGCCTGGCAACAGCCTTTTTACATCATCGCCTCATTAGCTTCTTGACCTCGATTGACCCCATAGCTCAATTTATTCACAGATCTTGTTATCCAAATATGTATTTAATCGTATTTCATCCCTCACAAACTTAAAAAACCAAAAAAACCAAAAACATACGTACAACTAGCCTAATATCGTAACATCGCAAGCAACACACCGACATCTTTTACACTTATAGAGAGAGCCCTCTCCAGTCCTGTGAAGGCTAGGTCCTCGGCTCCAAAGCTGGTTTGATGTTACCTGTCATTTGGCTAGCCAATCGGCCAAATCACGGACCCTAACATAATGAAGCATCACGGTGGGACCTTGAGTCAAAACATCCTGTATCCCTTAGGAACTCCCGAAATCCTTACCAACCAAGAAGACAGAATCCGGTTGTCTCACCATCCTAGCAAAATGATGAGTCACGGACAGAAACTCTTCCAAACCTCAGACTACATAAAACTCGTAAAAACCTCAAAAAACTCCCTAGATTGGCTTTGATAGCATTGGGGGTGGACCATACAAATATACCTCAAAACAACTAAAAATCCACCGGCGACTCCACCAGCCTCCAGTGAGGCCTCATTACTTTGCCAAATTTTAGAATACCATCCGATTTAGCCACCTCATCGCCACTGAATATAATGTTACCGCTATGGGATTCTGAGTGATAAACAACTTAGTTTCCTTAATTTGTCTAGTAGCCTTAAGAAGCTATTTGATTGACTTATCCCACCGCTCATCGATAGTAACGATCACGGTGACCTTCCGAGTTAGTGATGCCCAAGTGCACCGTATTTCTCGAAGTCTCAATCAAACTTAGAAAACTTAAGTGTTGGCCACATAGAAGCTAACTTTTCACCATTCACAAAATGATGATTTAGTTATAAGAAGCCCCCAATGCAACCTCAAGCACAAAAAACTCGAAACCCCAAAACATTCCTGCATTGGCTTTTGTCGCATTGGTGGTGGACCACACAAACATATTCAAACAATCCATTTTTCCACCGCGAGCCCCACTAAACCTCGTAAGCCTTACTATTTCACCAAACTCTGTACAAGCTCGATAGACCTTTCCCATCACTCACCAACATAGCGGGAGATGGTAAGACATTGGTACATAAGCATTCCACAAACTCTTAGTAGACTCTTTGGGCCTTTAGGTACCATAAACAAGCGTTGCATCTATAAACTTCATTTTTTAGAGAAACTTTTTTGGTTCTCACTGCACTCCTAGCAAAGTGTTGAAACAAGTCTAAGATACTTTAACAAACCATAGGCTGCTCATAAACTCAGAAAATTCAAAAACATTCTCGTATTAGTTAGACCACATTCTTCTACAAGAAAGAAATCCATTCCCCACACTCCACTAATCCATCTCTTCTATTTTTGACCATCCTTCACCTTAGTAAAATCCTTAGAAAAACCTATTCATCCGTAATATTCACCAACCTTACTCTCTCTAAACTCTCCGATCTAAAATCAGTTTCCGAAGAACCAACACCAAATCCATCCACCCAGTCCTCTGAATATATAGATGGACCTGCAGATTCTTAGGCAAGCTTCGAAATCGACCATCTAGCTACCGGTAGATCCATCCGTAGAGCAAGATCTCTACTCAAACATCGCACCATCCTACGAGATTCACCTTGGAACTAGAGTCATCACAAATTTCTTCCGTGAGCAAATCATATAGTAAGATAACTTTGGACGATCTTGAACCCCTATTCAACCACACTTCGCTCATCCCACTATCCTCATCTTGTACATCATCCATTAGCCTCGCTGCGTACCGGTACGCACTTTAGGTTAAGCACGTCTCTTGCTCCTCTCCCAAATAAATATCAAAACAACCGCACTTACCTATAAGATACCACCACAAACAATGAAGATGTAAGCAGGATTAGCGATGCTTTTGAATACATGGAAGTACACGACGAAACCGCTGTAATGAGAATATCTACCAAAGTCTCTAGAACCCAAAACATGGTTTAAAGCTTGCCTCCAAACAGCATCCACAACATCCTCTAGAACTCTACCAATTCTTCACGAACAAGTGGGAAGTCCGGGAAGGAAACCCTATTCAAACTCACATGGAACATAACAACCTAAAATCTAGAAAATGGGGAGAAAGTGTCCAAGTATACCCACGGTTGTTCAATAACAGGTATAACCCCTCCCCACCTCATTTCAAATCCCCACTTGGTTTAGTCTTGGTGAAATTTCCCCGAGGGTTTTGATCCGTACATGACATATCATCCGAGAGACAAGGATCCCCTACCCTAGAGGAAATGCAACAACAGCCATAAAAACAGAAGCCAACTTAGCGTGTTGTTTTCGGTGGACGAGATGAAGGAAAGTCCCAGAAGATAGAGAGATAAGGTCTCCACTTCATCCCTTCCCTAGATCCTAGAATAGATGGCCCGATCAAAACCATGACAAAAAATGTCAAAGAAAAATGAGGAAAAAGGCTCTTAGGGACAAACTAACTAAACCCCAAACCCGAAACAAGGCTTTAGAAAAGATCACCAAAATAAACCAAGAGGAAATGACTGCCAGACGTACCACTTCTTCAAAAGGAAGGAGAATTATGTTGATGAAAAGAATAAGGATACCGCACCCATTGATGAAACTGGAAACTCATAGGTTCCGATAACGAGAGCAAGGTTTACCCCACAACAGAAGAGCAAGAGTTATGCTCCCCCAAGTCGTGACGAAACCGACTATGAAGATCTCGAAGATTCCGCCACAGATTTTTTCGTAATGCCACGAAGCCTACAGTAAAGATAATCCTTAGAAGCAGAAAACCAAGACCACTCCAAGAACATAGCCTCGACACTGCTTAAACTCGACACCATCCTTAAAAAAGCCACGCATAGCAACAAAATTATGGCTAAGAAAATCAAAACAAAGATAAAGCTATTCAAACAAATCTTAGTCGTATACTCCTAGTACCTCCACAAAGACTCCGAGGCGACCGTGTCAAACAAGGTCTCAAACCAGTAATCAACAAATTAAGACAGAAAAGGTCATGTCCGAAAAAGTCGAAACAAATCGCCCAACCACAAACCCCTTTAGTTTCCCGAAGGGGAAGTTTCCTAAATAAAAAATTACCATACCCCTTACCTAGCTAATAACCGTGAGATAGGTATAGATCTCAAATTTTCAAATTTTTTGACACAGGGAGCACAAATACTAAATCTAACTGAAAACAAACCCAGCTTATCCGGCCCGAAAATAGAAGGTCAACATCAAGAAGGATCTCGTTTCTCCTTCCTATGTAAGCCCTCGAACATATGACAAGATATTACATAATGCCATGTTAGACTGTGCTTCCATAACCTCATGCCTAAAGAAGTCATGGAAAACCCAAGACCAGAAGCAACTCAACCCTACAAAAACTCGTATTCCTTTGACTCAAGTCAGGTCAAATGTTTAGGCCTAATAAAGAACCTAGAGTAATGCTCTGAAGACTATCAAACATTTTGAAATCACAAGATTCTGGAACAGGAAGAATCAAAACCTTTAGGATCTATACCTCTTTATGCTTTAAATCATTCCAGCATTTTGAAAGAAAATTTGCATCCTAAAGATCTCTCAGTAATTATTCAGAAAACCCTGCTCAAGTTAACTCTCACTTAACCGCGTATTTATCGAAGAGGAACTAATCGGGTGATAAAGATAAGCAAAACCGTAGGATCTCTACACCTTTATGTCAGAGTCATTTGAGTTCATAAAAGCAAATTAGCCCCCTAACATTCATCGCAAAAACTCATGAATTACATGATAACTATCCTCAACATCACAAAGAATTAAGCTGAAGATAAAAACAAGAAGAATGAAAGAGAACCCACAGATCTCTCTAAGGACATGGAGCATGCATTCACTACTCCCTCAGGTGAAGCCCAAAAAGACATTCATCCTTTTAAAATCATTTCAAGAGAAAGAGGATTATGTGAGAGAGAAAATGCCCTCCTTTTTAACTGAAGAGAAAATAGATCAACTTATAAAATATATGATGTTCTCTCCGAATCTTCACATAACCACAATCTTAATCTTTCTCCGTTAATCTTGTATGTCATAAATCAGAAAATAGGATGTAGATCAATTTGAAGTAAAAGCAATCCTATAGTCCAATGTGCATAACATGACATTTCTTTGTTAATGATTCTCCAAGGTCGATCAATATGTCAGGATGATTGTGATTTCAAATGGTATTATCAATCAAAAGGCACACTCAAATGGATTTTTTGGGAGGAAGCCCAAGCCATAAACTTGAGAAAAGTGAGCAAGCATTATAGGTCATATACACTCGATGAGGACAGGCTCAAAGTTTGAAGTATGAAGAGTCTCGTACTCTTTCTCTACTTCACTCAGTCCACTGTAGATAACATTCACATAATTGGAGATCAACAAAGAGCTCACTTTGATGATGAGCCTGAGAAGATGATGAATTTCGAGCATGTTGTAAATGAGAGGCCTTTTCCCCGAAATAGTTGAGGAAGTCACTGGACACGGAATTTTCTTAACTCTAGATTTGCGTAACCACAAAGTCTCATTGAGTCACAAATTGCAGAGTGAAGAAAGAGTCGACAAACACATGAGAGTTGTCTCACTACCCTTTCAAGTATAATTTATTTATCACGTGTATCCCCGCTCACCAACCACACCTTCCACAAGGCCAAATTAATTAATCGTAACATATCACTGAATGAAAACGACCCAATACATGATGAGTCTAACAGTCAGTGATCATAATAATATTGTCACTGTGGGGTCCCAAATATATTAAGTAGAAGAAAGAGTAGTCTTGAATGAATCCTTGATATCAAACCTATAGACCGTGTATTATTCCTAAGATCCATTTACGTTTTCTCGAAGAAGTCTCAAAAGAGGTCTTGAATGAATCCGTATATCAAAACCTTCAGACGTGTCATTCCAAGATCCATTTGTTGTTTTCCTTAAGAAGTCCGAAAGAGTAGTCTTGAATGAATCCCTATATCTCAAAAAAACTCTAGATCGGCATTATTCCAAGATCCATTTTGTTGTTTCTTGAGAAGTCCGAAAGTAGCAGTCTTGAATGAATCCTATCTCGAAAAACCCCTAGATCGGCATTATTCCAAGATCCATTTTGTTGTTTTCCTTGTAAGTCCAAGAGTAGTGGGTTTTACTGGCGTAACAAGTTAAATGCTGGGAATGAGAAAAAGCTTAAGCACTACCGTCCGTAAACAAACCAAGTGGAGTGGCCTTTTCATTACTTCTACATCATGAAAGAACTAAACCTTAATCACCCATTTGATCATCTACTGATCGGTTACATTGGAAAGAAGAGTTCACCAATGAATGTATGTTGTGTACTACTTAGATTAGGATAGGTAGATAGTTAAAACTCAAATTTCAGAGCACTTTTTTTTCATTTGTAGTTTGTTTGAAGAGAAAGTAGTGCGTAAAATACAAAAAACAAGCAAGAAAAGTAGAAAAAGAGGCAACAAAAAGCAGCAAAGCCCCATGTTCCAAAAAAATGGGCCCTTCCTGGAAAGCGCGTTAAGTCTAAATGCCGCTACTAGTACTTCAATGCTCCCGTGCAGCTATCTAGCCCAATCTAGCCGAGCATGTTTAAATTTATTTGCCGATAAGTTAGTGAGTGTCAAGATAGTCAACATTGTGTAAGATTGACGGTCACGTATTAGATTAGGGAGAGATCGTTCCACATGCCTAAAACAGAACCAAAGAGAGAAGCAAGGGATGAAAAATACATTGTACATCTTAGCCCGCTTGTCTAGTTTCCTTTGTTTAACAACATTTGTGTGCGTGCCTTGTCTTCTATGCCGCAAATGCATGACAAATCGCATCGCCTAACTCGATTTGATCATTTTTGGAATTCTCATGTTGTAGATTAGAGAATGAAAACTCGTCAAACTCGCTTAATCTCGATGTCGATCTAGTTTAGGTAGAGAAATGAAGGAGTTCACTTCGGGCCCTAATCTCGAACTCCCTACAGACATAAGAGTAGAAATAGATAGGTTCATTTGCAAAAAGAAAAATATGCATTGTCAAAAAGGCTGCTAGTTCAAATGCGCCCAAAGAGAAGAAAAATGTTAGGAAAGATAGTGGGGTAGGTAGAAGTATCATTGATGATTAACCATGTCGTCACTTTTCAGAAATAACATCATAGAAGGGTAAAATTTTGCGCCAATGGATAAGGCATTGGTCTTCATAAGTCAAAGATCCGAATTCGATACCTCCCGATGAGGAGCCGCCCTCCCCAAATGGGAGCCACCGTTAGCCATCGTATTTTTTTACATGTTAAAGTGATGACTATATCTATAACCTAGGCTTAGAAATCGATTTCCCTTATGTCAATATGTCATCCGTAAAAAACCCCTCCCCAAAACTTTTTTCGCCTTTCTACCTATTTAGTCCACCTCAGTTAACCACAACCCTTGTCAACCATCCTATCCAACCCCGCTCCTTATTGAAATCGCCCACTGCCTTTAAAAGGCAAATCCACATCTCTGCTTCGTAAGTCTACCCTATGTTAGGAAGTGGCGTTTAGGACATTTCACCTTGGCAATCATCAAAGCCAAAAAAGTCCCCATCTCAGCAGACTACTATGATCGATCCTTTAATTCTGCAAAATGAAGTTGACAAACAGCCTTAAGTCGCGCCACTCACACCCCCTAGATCTCAGCACTGCATAAAGCCCATTCTCAAGCTGACTAGTAGGTTTTTCACTGTGTTCTATGGTTCTTCAAAAACAAGAAATATGTTTCATCTCATGGAGTAAATGTTTGAGTTTACAGTTAGAGGAACAGCTGCTTCTAAGTGTATTATGAAGCCTGAGATGAAGCTGCAAAACAAAGGGCTCTCAATCAGGACCTTACAACTCTTTTCAGTATGAAAATCAGAGGAAAAAGGATTGCCACTGTCTCAGCAAATGGTAAATTTGTCAAGGCTCAGGACCTCCTTCATTACAAGCAGAGGGTTAGGGCGCCTCCTTCATCCATAAGCAGAGGGCGCAGGTCAGAGTTGACTCAGAAGGTTGCAAAAGTCCAGGTTTGCCCTGTCTGAAACAATGAAACAATATCTTCAGGTTTCATGAATGTAATTGCTAACCATAACAGGATTGTAGTGAAAGTATGATAAGCTCAAAGGAAAAGAAGTTTAGCCTAATAAAAGAGATCATCCGAAACTTTCAAGTCAGGTAAATGGTTGAAACTTTAGAAGGCCATTTCATCAGTGAACATCCAAATCATAAGAGGCCTGTTTTGGTGCAGCATCAAATAGAACAGATGTTAATAAATGCCATTACACAGGCAGGAGAAGGTTCTTGGTTCTTCAAGAAAACACTGACCTTTATGATCACAAAGAGTTCTGGTCAATATACCAGGTCACGAGATGAACAAGCCAAGTGACAAATATCTCAGCAACCTTAGAACAGTGTCACTATGGCTAGGTTTCCTTCAAAAACACAGTGAGGTTTGCGAATGAAGATGCTAATATTGGTGTTGTTCAGATGGTTTACTTACCACCACATTTGCCCGATGAAAGAGCTTCCTCCATACATAAGCAGAGAGCCAAAATCATTGCAGACTGTTGAAAAATGGTAAGTCCAAAAGTGCAGAGAAAAGACTCAAAGAAGTTGAAATAAAGAAGGTGTTACTGTCTATGATACTAATGTATTGATCTCCCTCTTCAAAGAAGCTACCTGTCAACAGCTCATCCAGCAGAAAGGAGAAAAGGTTGAACATACTTTATGCCTTGAGTGCCAAAGGAGCAGTGGACTTAAAAAGGGTTAAAGACATTTCATGAGCACCTATTCAGAAATCAAGGAAAATCCCTCTGAGCAAACAAACAAGGCTAAGGTGAAAAGATGCAACTAGAGAAGTAAACAGTGACTAAGGTTGAGTCATAAAAGGCAAAATGACAGGTATGCAATGCTAGGAATAGATAAAAGAGACAATTTTGAGCATATGTGTGCCATTAATATCAAAAGAAGATTTTCTCCTCGAGGAAAGGGCCAGGCAGCAAGACATACCATATGTCAAAATTTCAAAAGGGGCGCCTTTCGAGAAGAGGTGTTTGCAAATTTTCCAACATTTTAGTGCATTATGAAATAGCCATTCTTCACTAGCAAATCACCAAGAGAAGGAGGCAGCGAACATAGGTCCAGTCATGAAATGTTGCTACTGACAAAAGGGATTTGAAATGCTGAGCAGAATAGAATAAAGACTGTGTGCCAAAAAAACCTGTTTTCATATTTTACAAGTTTGGCTTTTCAAATAAGGAGGCAAACTGGTATATGATCCTATGATTAGGCAGAAAGGAATTTGTTTTTGATAAACTATCATTGTTTATATTCCCTAAAGAAGACACCAATGGTTTCCCGTAAAGTGGTAAAACAGCTTTCAAATGCCTTTGACAGTTTTTTTTAAATGACCTTGCTTTTGTTTACCTTGTCACCTAAAAGCGCTCAAAGAGGGAAAAAGTCGAAATTTTTGAGATATCTCTCTCATGGGAACAGGTATGTAATTCCGTGAGGAGGCAAAACAGATCTGGAAGATTGTCATTTTTAAAAAAGGCAACTCGATACAAACACTGTTTTGCATCATTTGAAAAGAGGCAGATATATGTATTCAAAGTGACCGTTTGATATTTTGAAAATGTCATGAAAATGAAATAGGGGAATATTAAATCATTTGTGAAATCAAAACAACGAATTGCTACAGCTCCCAAGCATCACAACGAGCTTTTCCAACAATTTGAGGTCTTCTGCACAGTTTTAGGGCGGCACGACGAGCCTGGCAAGTGGCGCGACGAGCCTGGGCTCCAAAATACACAGGGTGTCAACACGGGCGCGACGAGCCTGTAGGCGGGCGCGACGAGCCTGTAGGTGCCCGCCCGACAGCACGACAACTCCACCCGGCGTTTTCTCCGGCGCGACGAGTTTTGCTCCAAGGGTTGCCGCGCCAGTTTTGAAGAATCCCGTTGCATTTTTAGATCCCTCCAAGGGGATTTCTTCTCAAAAAGGCACAAGGTACTCTATCCCTACCTTAAAGAACTCGAAAAATCAAGTTTTCAAGCATGTAGACCTCGGTTTGAAGCTGTGCATAAGTTAAAGGGCAAAAGTTTGTTGATAAAGAAGCTGGAGGCAGGGTAGGGCAGAACGCTTGGTGTTTACATATGAGGTCAAAACAGGGGTACAGTAGGTGGACGTTTTAAACTCACGGAGCAAGGAATTTATTTCCTAAAACCACTGTCACACCTATTTTTACACCTAAGCTAAATCTGCCTTTTCATTACACTACGTGGTATCCTTCTAAAGTTTGTTAAGAAAGAGTTTTCTGAGAAGTGAAATAAGGCCACATTCTAGAAGGCAGTTGTTGATGATCAGGTTTACATCAAACGCAGGGTTGTTGTTGATTAGGCATGGTTTTTGTGACCAAAGTTGAAGTTTGAAACCAGGAATACACAGCACACTGAAAAACAGAATGGTTAGTGTTTGAGGTTAATACTGAAAACAGAGGTACAGGTATTTGGTGCACCTTTTAAACTCATAAAACAGAGAGTGTGTTTCCTAAAACAACTGTTGCACTTACTTTTTTCACCTAAACTAGGTCTGCTTGCTCATTACACTATATTGTCATTCTGAAGACTGTTAGACAGAGTTTTCTAAAGGTGAAACAAGGTATTTTTTTGATGATTGGGCATTTGTAGATGATTGGGCATTTACTGGTGATCAAGTAAACAGCAAGGGCAGAGTTATAAAGGCAGTGATTGACTTCTCAAAGGGTCACAAGTGAAAGGTTCTTCTCTTAACACAGTGGGCTATTTTTCACCTAACCACAGGGTCTCTTTCTTTTCCCACTGTGTGGTCTCCACAGAAGTCTGCTGACAGGGGCATATTACAAGGTAAATAACTTAAAAGAGCAGGGTTATAATCTTGAAGTTTGTTTTCAAAGACAAAAATATAAGTGCAAGCAGGCCTCTAAGCAAAGGTCACGAAGGGGATTTGTTCAAGACTGTGCCCAAAGAATCTACAAAACAGTTCTTACCCATAGTGCTATTGTTGAGAAAGATTCAGAGCTAAAGTATAACCAAGTTTCAAAGATTGTGGTTAATAAGTGCAGAAGAGTTTATTCAAGGAAGCCTTGTTGAATCACAAGGTCCATAACTGTCAAAACAGTTTGGTGGCTTGTCTCAATCCAGGAAAACATTCTTCATATATTGAAGGCAGTGTGCCTCTTTCAAGCCTGTTTTTAATCAGAATGCCTCCAAGGCGAGATCACAAAGGCGGACAACATAAGAGATATGAGCCTACCTCCATAGAAGACATCAATGCTCATCCTTCAGTACTTTTTAATTTCCATGAGGTAGGCTGTCTTGATTTCTGTCAAAGGATAGAGGAAGTCAAGAGTTTCTCACCACTTACACATTTGTGTGCTTTAAGGTTCAAGGAAAAACACTTCCAGCTTGCAGATCTTGATTTCAAAATTTCTCCAAGGTATATATCCAAAGCTACCAAGATCCCGTATCATGGTGAAAAATGGTTTAAACAAGCACATCTTGATTTGGAGGACTATAAGCCTTTCATCAAGCCGGAACATAGGGAGACCATCACTGCCATTTTTCCTTTCTCCTATCTTCTTGACAGTTATGCTCCACTGATGAAGGCCATAATGAGATATTTCACTTGTGAAGGGAGGTTTAGCCAAATATTTGCCTATCATGTTCGCTTGTTGATGCATTTTACCAGGAGCAAGCAATTAAACCTTCCATACTTTTTGTCCATGAGCATAGAGAAGATGGCAGCTGCTGTCCAAAAGAAAGCTCCACCTCAGCAAATCTCTTCTCTCTTTCATCATTCCTTGATCAAAATCATCTTCTTGCACCAGCTGGAGAAGAAAGGGGTTTCATGGGAGTCCTTCATTACCAAGTGCCGATTTCCGCCATCGTTCCTCGCTCATGTGTCTCCGACTACCCTATCCATCGCCGTTGCCTTTATCTAGTAGGCCTACCCCTAAAAACCCGGGCGCACGCATCACCGGGCAGCCAAGGCACACAAGGAGAAGGAGAGGGCAAGGAGCCACTAGGAGAAAAGGAGTGTTTTGGATGACACAGCCCGCATTTGAGGGACAACAGCCGTTGGAGATTAGTATGTGCCAGCAGCTGGAGGTTGATGAACAGCATCAATTTCAGGAAGAAGGGCAGCAGACAGAGGTTGAGGTACAGCAGCAGGTACCAGAAAGGGAACAGCAGTGGACAGAGTTTGAAGAGCAGCAGTTTGAGCAAGCAATCGAAACACCTTTTGAGCCACAAGCTGGACAGGATGTTGGGGAAGGACAACAAGCTGAAGCTGCCACCACAATGGTGACCAAAACTGTCCCTAAGAAGGGAAAATTGCCCAAGAGAACAACTCCTAGCTTACCAAGGAGAAAGAGCGCTAGATTGGCCTTCAAAGGAAAAAGTACAATTGGAGAAAGCGCCAAGCATGGAGGTGAATCAGCTGTCATCCCTATCCCAAGCGATAACAGCGACAATGAGGCACGCATCCTTGAGAACCTCCTCATTCACAAAGAAGGGCAAATTGAGGTTTTACAAGAAGATCTCCAAAGGGCAAGGAATTTCAATCAATTCTTGGAGGTTGAGAACAAACAAATGAAATTTCATGCAGCCATTCATGAGGCAAGGGCCATCAAGTACAAAAAAGAGGCGGAAAGGGCGCAAGTGAGAATTGAAGAGCTTATTGGCGAATTTGATGATGAGGAAGAGGAGGACCAGCCTAGGCGAAAGAGGCCTAGAACCATCGGGCTTAGGAGAGCTTTGGAGAAGGAGAAGGCTGAAGAACAAGCTCAATTCGAAGCTTTTCCTCTCACTACCCTCTTTGAGCGGGAAATTGAGGAAAACAAGGAAGCTTGGCTTGAGAGGGCTAACCAGCATTTGGAGACCAAGCTTGAGAAGGCAAACAGGGATCTCGAGCTACACAGAAAGAGAACACTTCACTTTCAGAAGCTAAACCAATTCGCCCGGCGCAAATTGAAGGTAGCACAAGAAAAATTGAAGAAATTGAAGGAGAGGCGCCTAGCACGGAAGGAAGCAAAACGCACATCAGCCCTCGATATTTTAGCTTCAGCTTTGGAACATGTCTCCATGGAACCTTGAGGGTCATCCATGCCAATTTTGGGCCTGTTTCGAAAACTTTTTGTTTTTTGGCATTTTTGGGGTTTTTGCCAAAAACTCATAAATGCGCCATTTCAGTTTGAAGAGTCGTCAAGGGAGGAGGGTGATACAAATGGATTCCATAATTTCATGAGCAGCTCTCCAGCGATTTTCAGGGCATTTGAAAATCATTCGCCCCCTCAAATTGGCAAAAAACAGCCTCATTTTGCACATTCTGCCCGCCCTATCAGCAGCCTGCTATTTTCTGGGTTTTTGCACACAGGTACAGTTTTGAGGGACTTTCAGAGATCAGATCGAGATGATTCTACTTGCATTGGAAAGAAGACACAGAGAGCTTTCCAACGAGACATCATGAGCCTCATTTCGACATCAGGAAGCCTTCCATTTGCATCCAGCAAGTCAGAGGACCTTTTTCAGGCATAAATATGAAGTATTTTTGCAATTTTTGAACTCCAAAAATCTGCTTTTCCCAAATGTGCGTTAGCCTATTTTTATCATGGGAAAATCATGTAAAGTCAATATAATTTCCGTTTTTAGCAATTTTTTAGATATTTTATTAGATATTTTGTGCCTTGGGCTTTGCAAAACCACAAGGGCAAATTTAGATATTTTGACTTGGCCAATGGGATAGCTAGTTGCTCCATGAGGTTTTCCTCCTTCTAGCCTATTTATCCCATACTTCTCATTGTAAATCAGAGGCTGAACTTGAGAGAAGAATTAACGCATTGGTCATATGAGCTTTGAAGAATACACTTGAGTTATGATGTTTGGATTGCCTCTTGGATGCTTTTGAGGAATGTTGAAGGCTTGTTGATGGATTCCTCGACATGGTAGAATGGTATAGTGCTTCTTAATGTGTTTTGTCTTCTAGTTTTCACTCATATTTCATTTTTCTTGCTGCTATAGATCAGTAAAGATTGATTTGGAGACATGCCCATGGAGGCACCTCAAAATCCCTGAATCTTCATAGCTTGATGTTTTCTTCTCCCTTAGTTATGCTAAAGAATTCTTAGCTGCTCTTTAGTAACTTAAGGTGTTGTTGCTTAGTTTTATTCATCAGTTCCATCTATGTTGAGTAGGATGTATGGTTTTCCCTACCTACCTATCAGCTGCCCATAGTTCTGTCCATAAAACTTTCTCTTTGACTGATTTGTTGATCATTTTGTTGAACCAAGGAGGCCTAGTTTCAATCTAGCCCTTTGCCTAAAACTATGAAAACTTATTTGTCCAAGTGCCCAATAACTTAGAGACTATGTTTAGGCGTTCCGGCATAGTTTATGAGTTGTGAGTTTGTCTCATGTGTTTTCCCCAAAGTCTGATAGCCTTTTCCCGAAGTTAGAGGGTCATATACCTCTATGTATGGCTTGAATGTTTGATTTCTATGTATTGATTAGCTTATAGTTATTCCTAGCATGATTAATGGCTTGCTATTACATGTTTATGTCTGTTATTAACTAGTTTGCACTTGAAATCCCTTGTCTTTCACCAACTTATTGTTCATTTACTCCATTTTGCCCAGAGATCCCTTCTATTGTGAATCAAATCGGCCCTACAACAGCTTTACATCATCGCCTCATTAGCTTCCTTGACCTGTTTGACCCCATAGCCCAATTTATCTACATCTTGTTATCCAGTTTATGTATTTGATCAGTTTCATCCCTCACAAACTTAAAAAACCAAAAAACCAAAAACATACATCATAACTAGCCTAATATCAGAACATCGCAAGTAAACACACCGACATCTTTTACACTTATAGAGAGAGCCCTCTCTGAGTCCAGGAAGGCTAGGTCCTTGGGCTCCAAAGCTTGGTTTGATGTTACATCGTCATTTGGCTAGCCAATCGGCCAAATCACGGGACCCTAACATAATGGCTATCACGGTGGGACCTATTGAGTACATGACAGTCTAGCAAACTTTTATAGGCTCCTTAGTCCTTCAACTTTTAACTTAAACCATCAGCCTCTAGAATCATTTAGTGTAAACTCTCTATTTCACCATCTTAGCAAAGTGATGAATCAGGTTTATAACACTCTTACATCCTAGGCTGCACATAAAACTCAGAAAAAACCACAAAAAACTCCCTTAGATTGGTTTTTGATAGTATTGGTGGTGGACCATACAAATATACCTCAAAACAACTAAAAATCCACCTGGCGACTCCACTAGCCTCCAGTAGGCCTTACTACTTTGCTAAATTTTAGAATACCATCCGATTTAGCCACCTCATCGCCACCCTAACATAATGGCGATCACGGTGGGACCCTGAGTGATAAACAACTTAGTTTCCCTAATTTGTCTAGCAGCCTTAAGAATACTATTTGATTGACTTATCCCACCGCTCACTGACATAGTAACGATCACGGTGGGACCTTCCGACTTAGTGACAGTCTAAGTGCACCTTAGATTTCTCGAAGTCTCAATCAAACTTAGAAAACTTAAGTGTTGCTTGAAGAGTAGAAGCTAACTCTTTCACCATCTTAGAAAAATGATGATTTAGTTATAAGAAGCTCTACCAAACCTCATAAGCACAAAAAACTCAGAAAAACCCCAAAACATTCCCAGATTGGCTTTTTGTCAGTATTGGTGGTGGACCATACAAATATATCTCAAAACAACTGATTTTCCACCTGGCGACTCCACTAAACTCTAGTAAGCCTTACTATTTCACCAAACTCTAGGCTACTTTCCGATAGACCTTTCCCATCACTCACTAACATAGTGGGAGATGGTAAGACATTGAGTACATAATAGTCCAGCAAACTCTTATAGACTCTTTGGGCCTTTAGGTACCATAAACAAGCAAGCAGTCCATAAACTCATTTTTTAGAGTAAACTCTTTTTGTTCTCATCACCCTAGCAAAGTGTTGAAACAAGTCTAAGATACTTTAACAAACCATAGGCTGCTCATAAACTCAGAAAATTCAAAAACATTCTCAGATTAGTTACTGGTGGTGGACCACACCTATCTTCACAAGAAAAATCCATTTCCACCTGGCGACTCCACTAATCCATCTCTTCTATTTTTGACCATCCTTCGCCTTAGTATAACTTTAGAAAAATCACTCATCCAAAAAACATTCACCAATATCACTCTCTCCAAGCTCTGGATCTAAAATTTGGCTTCACGAAGAATCAATACCAGATCCCACCCAGACCCAAATCCCCCTATCATAGTAGATGACCCAGAAAAGATTCTGTGGCAAGCTTCTGAAACTGATCATCTAGCTTCTGGTAGATTCATCCGTAAAACAAGATCTGTACCTAAACATCGCACTACCCTACTAGATTCACCTTTGGAACCAGAGCCATCACAAACTCTTCCCAGAAGCAAATCATATAGTAGGATAGACTTTGACGATCTTGAACCCCTAAGCCCACCACAGAGTCTTAGTAGAAAAGCTTCACCCACCACTCCTCCTGATATCCAGCTTCTCTATCAGTTTGGCTCTTATCATCCCAGATCTGCTCAAAACCAGATCACTAGTCCAAGTTCATCCGCCACACCTGGTCAAACTACCACTGTTCAAACCACTTCATTTCATCCTACCAGTCCTCCTCTTGCGCATCATCCATTAGCTCTAGTCATGGCAGCCTGGTACGCGCCTTTGGTGTTACCTCCACCTTTAGCTCCTCTCCCAAACAAATATCAAGACAAGATCCCACACTTTACTGGAGAAGATACCACCACACCTCAACAGCATATAAGTAGAATGACTGATGCTTATGAATACTTAGAGGTACAAGACGAGACTGTCCGAATGAGAATATTTGCCCAAAGTCTTAGTGGTGAACCCAAAGCATGGTTCAAAAGCTTAGCTCCAAACAGTATCCATGATATCCCAGAACTACATCAAATCTTCAGAAATAGGTGGGAAATTCGAAGAAACCCCATTCAAATCCTGTCAGAATATAACAATCTAAAACGGGAGAATGGGGAAAGTGTCCAAGCTTACTATACTAGGTTCAACAGTGTATATAACTCCCTTCCACCTCATTTCAAACCTCCACTTGGTTTAGCTTTGGCAAAATTTCCTGAGGGTTTTGATCCGGACATGACATATCATTTGAGGGATAAAGATCCCCCTACCTTGGAAGAAATGCAACAAATAGCTATAAAAGCAGATGCCAACTTAGCTAAAAAGAGAGCCAGAACTAGGTCAGAAAGAAAGGTCACATATAGAGATGAGGTTTCTACTTCATCACCTTCCCTAGATCCCAGAATAGATGACTTAGTCAAATCCATGGCTAAAATGTGGGAAAAGATCAATGAAAAAGCTCCTGTTAGAGATAACCAGCCAAACCCTCAAGTCAGAAACCGAAACCAAAACTTTAGGAGGGAACAGCCCCAAAACAAACCAAGGGATAATGACCAATAGATCAGGCCACCATTCAATGAAAACTATGTAGAAGAAGATGATAGGGACTCAGAACCTATTGATGAACATCATTTAAACCTCATAGGGTCTGACAATGAAGGTGAGGTGTACCTCACCGAAGAAGAACAAGCCTTCTTTTCGCCTGATCAAGATGAGACCAATTATGAGGATCTTGAGGACCCTGCCATAGAATTTCAAAATGCTATTGAAGAAGCCCACAGGCAATATGACCTTAGGAGCAAGAGAAACCAAGATAATGTCAAGAGAGGTAACTCTGATACTGCTAAAGCTCCAGATACCATCCTCAAAAAAGCATCAATCAGTGACAAAATCAAGGTTGAAAAGATTGATCAAAGCCAAGCTAAAGTCACCCAAACTGGTCCTATCTCATATACTCCTGATACTTCTACCAAGGTCACCAAAACAACTATGGCAAACAAAATCCCTAAACCGGGTCAACAAACTCAGAGCATAGACAAGGTCTTAGCTGAAAAAGCTGAAACAAACATATCTAAACTTCAAATGCCTTTTAGCTTTGAAGGTGAAATCGCTAAGATCAAAATCACCATGCCTCTTACCGAACTCATTGCCCAAAGCTCTTATAAATCCCAAGTACTAAAAGTCTTAAATCTAGGAAATGATGCAAACACTGTTAATCTCACTGATGACATTCCTGAAGTATTGTTTGGTCCAAAGGTAGAGGGAAAGTTCCAAGAGGGAGCTACCCTTCCATTCTACATTAGTCTAAACATCCACGACCAAATCCTCCACAATGCCATGCTAGACTCTTGCGCCTCGCATAATCTTATGCCAAAGGTAGTAATGGAAAGATTAGGTTTGGAAATCACAAGACCATACAAAGACTTGTACTCATTTGACTCAAGCAGAGTCCAATGCCTGGGTTTGATCAAAGACCTTTGTTTTAGTCTGGCCCAAATACCCGCGAAACATTTAATCATGGATATAGTAGTGGCAGATATTCCTCCCAAGTACGAGATGCTTCTCTCCAGATCTTGGGGAGCCAAACTCCAAGGGAATATCCAACTAGACATGTCATATGCCACCATTCCTGTGTTTGGTCAGACCAGGATACTCTACCGCGAATCACACATGAAATACATGATTAGCAGTCAGGATAGGCCCGATAACATTCCAATGTGTTCTTTGCGCTCCGACTTAAACTCTTTCATTATGCATATTGATGTAAACTTGGAGGAAGAGTCAGAAGAAGCTGATATAGACTTAGATCCACCACATCTGTTGTCCTTGATACCTTATGATGAGCTGGACACTCAAAACTATCATGATCATGAACAACTGTGCCTTGAAGAAAGTAAGTTTCCTCTCTCCCAAGTAGAGTTAGAACAAGAAGCACAAACTCTCATGTACTATCAAGCAAATTGCTCTAGCTTTAATCAAATGCCAGCAGTAACTTGTGGAAATTTCTTCCGGGTAAAAGCTTTAGAAGACCTTCACATCATAAACCTATTTGGAACCTGGGAGAAAGGGAGTTTAATGTTTCTACCATACCTCAAAGATTTACCATCATGTGACCCTCCTACTGCAAATAAAACTTTGACTATAACCTCAGTCGCTCAAAATCTTGAGAAAATGCCAAATAAACTTTTGATGAGCCAAGGTGACAATTATAATCCCGGCATACCTGAACTACTGAAATTGGCTCATATTTTGTCTTTTCATGAAGAACTTAGAAAGGCTAAAATCAGGAATCTCATACAAAATACTAGTTTCTACAGGAAAGACAAGGGAAAACATTGTATCACCACCTTTTCCCCAAAGAACAACTTTAACAGAAACAAACACAGCAAACTGAAACAAACTGAAATGATCAAGGAGAAAAATAATGGCCACAAAATCTACTTTGATTTTAGAAATGATACTGCATTTCCATATAACAAAAATCATGTTTTTTCTACTCAAGATCGCGATTCACCATTTGAAAATGTTTCTAATGATGTATTCTTTCAAGATCATCTTTCAAATCATAATCATCAAATTCCTTTACAAAGTAGACAACTTAAAGATTTTTTCCAGTTTGCGGGAGGTAAATCTGTTTTCAAGGTCAAAATTGCTAAACCACCCAATATCAGGAAACTGTTCATGAAAGCCATGTTCCCAGTTTTAAACTTCTATGTTTTTGCATACCTTGATGATATCACTATCTATTTCAAGAATTATCAAGAGTACATACATTACCTGAAGAAAGCATACAGTAAGGAAAGGAGTGGAAATCAGATATTCAGAGAGGTACAGAGGGAGGATACTGGGCTTTTTAGAGATTCTTGCATGAATCCCTATGTCATGTTAGAGAGAGAAAATTTTCCAAATTTCTCTTTTCAAGAGTTAAATGGGCCAAGGGTGAGAGGAGATCCTTACGAGGATAAGATGCTGAAATTCCGTCATTTCCAAGATTTTTGAGTTTGAAACACTTTCAGTCACTGTACATACCATTGTTTGAAATATTCAAAAAATAGGAAAGTCAAAAACAGTAAAAAGCAGAAAAGAGGGCAAGTGAAGATAGAACAAAGGCCCCATGTTCCAAAAATTAGTCTTTCAGAAAGCGAGCAAGTCTAAATGCCGCTACTAGTACTTCAATGTCTTGTTCAGCTATCTAGCCTAATCATAGCTGAGCATGTTTAAATTCATTTGCTGATAAGTTAGTGAGCGCCAAGATAGTCAACATTGTGTAAGATTGACTTATCACAGAGCTTAGATTAGGGAGAGATTCTGGTTCCACATGCTTAAAACAGAACCAAAGAGAGAAGCGAGGGATGAAAAACACATTGTACATCTTAGCCCCGCTTCTCTAGTTTCCTTTTTATTGCAGAATAACATTTGTGTGCGGCTTGTCTTTTATGCCGCAAATGCATGACAAATCAGACTGCTTAATCCTGATTTGATCATTTTTAAATTTCATGTTGTAGATTAGAGAATGAAATCCTGTCAAACTGCTTAATCTTGACAGTCGATCTAGTTTTAGATAGAGAAATGAAGGAGTTCATCAGCTTAATCTGAACTCCCGACAGATATAAGAGTAGAAGTAGATAGTTTCATTTTGCAAAAAGAAAAATATGCATTGTCAAAAGGCTGCTAGTTCAAATGCGCCAAACAGAAGAAAAAATGTTAGGAAAGGTAGTGTGGTAGGTAGAAGTATCATTGATGTTAAACATGCTGACACTTTTCAGAAATAACATCAAGAGAAGGGTAAATTTTGCGCCAATGGATAAGGCACTGGTCTTCATAAATCCAAAAATCTGAATTCTGGACACCTCCTGACGAGGAGCTGCCCTCCCCAAATGGAGCCACCGTTAGCCATCAGTATTTTTTGCATGTTAGTGATGACTATATCTTCAGCTGAGTTTTCTAGAAACTGATTTCCTTATGTCAATATGTCATCCAGAAAACCCTCCCAAAACTTTTTCGCCTTTCTACCTATTCAGTCCACCCCTGGCAACATCAAAAAACCTCATATCACAATCCTATCTAGCTTCAGCCTTATTGACCTGCCCATCAGCCTTAAAGGGCAAATCCACATCTGTTTCAGAAGTCTACCCTATGTTAGGAAGTGGCGTTTAGGACATTTCACCTTTGGCAATCATCAAAAAGCCAAAAAAGTCCCCATCTGCAGCAGACCTACCATGAATGATCCCTTAATTTGCAAATGAAGTTGACAAACAGCCTTAAGTCGCGCCACTCACACCCCCTAGATCTCAGCACTGCATAAAGCCCATTCTCAAGCTGACTAGTAGGTTTTTCACTCTGTTCTATGGTTCTTCAAAAACAAGAAATATGTTTCATCTCATGGAGTAAATGTTTGAGTTTACAGTTAGAGGAACAGCTGCTTCTAAGTGTATTATGAGCCTGAGATGAAGTTGCAAAACAAAGGGCTCTCAATCAGGACCTTACAGCTCTTTTCAGTATGAAAATCACAGGAAAAAGGATTGCCACTGTCTCAGCAAATGGTAAATTTGTCAAGGCTCAGGACCTCCTTCATTACAAGCAGAGGGTTAGGGCGCCTCCTTCATCCATAAGTAGAGGGCGAGTCGCAGTCGACCTGCAGGCGGGGGTCTGTGTTTGCTCATTCGAAACAATGAAACAATATCTTCGTTTCATGAATGTAATTACCACTATAACAGGATTGTAGTGAAAGTATGATAAGCTCAAAGGAAAGGAAGTTTAGCCTAATAAAAGAGATCATCTGAAACTTTCAAGTCAGGTGAATGGTTGAAACTTTAGAAGGCCATGTCATCAGTGAACATTCAAATCATAAGAGGCCTGTTTTGGTGCAACATCAAATAGAACACATGTTAATCAATGCCATTACACAGGCAGGAGAAGGTTCTTGGTTCTTCAAGAAAACACTGACCTTCATGGTCACAAAGAGTTTTGGTCAATATACCAGGTCGTGAGATGAACAAGCCAAGTGACAAATATCTCAGCAACCTTAGAACAGTGTCACTGTAGCTAGGTTTCCTTCAAAAACACAGTGAGGTTTGCAAATGTAGATGCTAAGATTGGTGTTGCTCAAATGGTTTACTTTCCACCACTTTCGCCCGATGAGGAGCCTCCTCCATGTATGAGCAGAGGGCCAAAATCATTGCAGGCTGTTGAAAACTAATAAGTCCAAAAGTGTAGAGAAAAGACTCAAAGAAGTTGAAATAAAGAAGGTGTTACTGTCTATGATACTAATGTATTGATCTCCCTCTTCAAAGAAGCTACCTGTCAACAGCTCATCCAGCAGAAAGGAGAAAAAGTTGAACATACTTTATGCCTCGAGTGCCAAAGGAGCAGTGGACTTAAAAAGGGTTAAAGACATTTCATGAGCACCTATCCAGAAATCAAGGAAAATCCCTCTGAGCAAACAAACAAGGCGAAGGTGAAAAGATGCAACTAGAGAAGTAAACAGTGACTAAGGTTGAGTCATAAAAGGCAAAATGACAGGTATGCAATGCTAGGAATAGATAAAAGAGACAATTTTGAGCATATGTGTGCCACTGATGCCTAAAAGAAGATTCTCTCCTTGTGGAAAGGGTCAAACAATAAAATAATCTCATATATCAAAAGTTCAAAGGATGCGCCTTTCGAGAAGAGGTGTTTTACAACTTTTCCAACATTTTTAGTGCATTATGAAATAGCCATTCTTTACTAGCAAATCACCAAGTGAAAGAGGCAGTGAACATAAGTCCAGTCATGAAATGTTGCTACTGACAAAAGGGGTTTAATATGCTGAGCAAATAGAATAAAGATTGTGTGCCAAAAAACCTGTTTTCATATTTTACAAGTTTGGCTTTTCAAATAAGGAGGCAAACTGGTATATGATCCTATGATTAGGCAGAAAGGAATTTGTTTTTGATAAACTATCATTGTTTATATTCCCTAAAGAAGACACCAATGGTTTCCTGTAAAGTGGTAAAACAGCTTTCAAATGCCTTTGACAGTTTTTTTTTTAAATGACCTTGCTTTTGTTTACCTTGTCACCTAAAAGCGCTCAAAGAGGGAAAAAGTCGAAATTTTTGAGATATCTCTCTCATGGGAACAGGTATGTAATTCCGTGAGGAGGCAAAACAGATCTGGAAGATTGTCATTTTTAAAAAAAGGCAACTCGATACAAACACTGTTTTGCATCATTTGAAAAGGGGCAGATATATGTATTCAAAGTGACCGTTTGATATTTTGAAAATGTCATGAAAATGAAATAGGGGAATATTAAATCATTTGTGAAATCAAAACAACGAATTGCTACAGCTCCCAAGCATCACAACGAGCTTTTCCAACAATTTGAGGTCTTCTGCACAGTTTTAGGGCGGCGCGACGAGCCTGGGAAGTGGCGCGACGAGCACTATTGTCCAAAAATACGGGTGTCAACACGGCGCGACGAGCTCGTAGGCGGCGCGACGAGCCCGTAGGTGCCCGCCCGACGCACGACACCACCCGTTTTCTCCGAAGGCACACCCAGTTTTGTCTGGTAATACCGCGCCAGCTTTGAAGAATCCCGTTGCATTTTTAGATCCCTCCAAGGGGATTTCTTCTCAAAAACGCACAAGGTACTCTATCCCTACCTTAAAGAACTCGAAAAATCAAGTTTTCAAGCATGTAGACCTCGGTTTGAAGCTGTGCATAAGTTAAAGGGCAAAAGTTTGTTGATAAAGAAGCTAGAGGCAGGGTAGGGCAGAACGCTTGGTGTTTACATATGAGGTCAAAACAGGGGTACAGTAGGTGGACTTTTTAAACTCACGGAGCAAGGAATTTATTTCCTAAAACCACTGTCACACCTATTTTTACACCTAAGCTAACTCTGCCTTTTCATTACACTACGTGGTATCCTTCTAAAGTTTGTTAAGACAGAGTTTTCTGAGAAGTGAAATAAGGCCACATTCTAGAAGGCAGTTGTTGATGATCAGGTTTACATCAAACACAGGGTTGTTGTTGATTAGGCATGGTTGTTGTGACCAAAGTTGAAGTTTGAAACCAGGAATACACAGCACACTGAAAAACAGAATGGTTAGTGTTTGAGGTTAATACTGAAAACAGAGGTACAGGTATTTGGTGCACCTTTTAAACTCATAAAACAGAGAGTGTGTTTCCTAAAACAACTGTTGCACTTACTTTTTTCACCTAAACTAGGTCTGCTTGCTCATTACACTATATTGTCATTCTGAAGACTTTTAGACAGAGTTTTCTAAAGGTGAAACAAGGTATTTTGTTGATGATTGGGCATTTGTAGATGATTGGGCATTTACTGGTGATCAAGTAAACAGCAAGGGCAGAGTTTTAAAAGCAGTGATTGACTTCTCAAAAGGTCACAAGTGAAAGGTTCTTCTCTTAACACACTGGGCTATTTTTCACCTAACCAAAGGGTCTCTTTCTTTTCCCACTGTGTGGTCTCCACAGAAGTCTGCTGACAGGGGCATATTTCAAGGTAAATAACTTAAAAGAGCAGGGTTATAATCTTGAAGTTTGTTTTCAAAGACAAAAATATAAGTGCAAGCAGGCCTCTAAGCAAAGGTCACGAAGGGGATTTGTTCAAGACTGTGCCCAAAGAATCTACAAAACAGTTCTTACCCATAGTGCTATTGTTGAGAAAGATTCAGAGCTAAAGTATAACCAAGTTTGAAAGATTGTGGTTAATAAGTGTAGAAGAGTTTATTCAAGGAAGCCTTGTTGAATCACAAGGTCCATAACTGTCAAAACAGTTTGGTGGCTTGTCTCAATCCAGGAAAACATTCTTCATATATTGAAGGCAGTGTGCCTCTTTCAAGCCTGTTTTTAATCAGAATTCCTCCAAGGCGAGATCACAAAGGCGGACAACATAAGAGATATGAGCCTACCTCCATAGAAGACATCAATGCTCATCCTTCAGTACTTTTCAATTTCCATGAGGTAGGTTGTCTTGATTTCTGTCAAAGGATAGAGGAAGTCAAGAGTTTCTCACCACTTACACATTTGTGTGCTTTAAGGTTCAAGGACAAACACTTGCAGCTTGCAGATCTTGATTTCAAAATTTCTCCAAGGTATATATCCAAAGCTACCAAGATCCCGTATCATGGTGAAAAATGGTTTAAACAAGCACATCTTGATTTGGAGGACTATAAGCCTTTCATCAAGCCGGAACATAGGGAGACCATCATTGCTACTTTCCCTTTCTCCTATCTTCTTGACAGTTATGCGCCACTGATGAAGGCCATAATGAGATACTTCACTTGTGAAGGGAGGTTTAGCCAAATCTTTGCTTATCATGTTCGCTTGTTGATGCATTTTACCAGGAGCAAGCAATTAAACCTTCCATACTTTTTGTCCAAGAGCATAGAGAAGATGGCAGCTGTTGTCCAAAAGAAAGCTCCACCTCGGCAAATCTCTTCTCTCTTTCATCATTCCTTGATCAAAATCATCTTCTTGCACCAGCTGGAGAAGAAAGGGGTTTCATGGGAGTCCTTCATTAGCCATGCCGATTTCGCCACTGTCCCTCCTGTTCATATGTCTCCTACTCCGCCTGTCCATCGCCCAGTGCCTTTATCTAGTAGGCCTACCCCTAAAAAACTCAAGATGATCACTGGGCAGCCAAGCACACAAGGAGAAGGAGAGGGCAGTGAGCCACAGGGAGAAAAGAAAGTTGATGAGCAGCAGCCAGATTTTGAGGGACAGCAGCGGTTGGATATCATTGGACAGTAGCAGCTCGGAGGTTGATGAACAGCATCAATTTCAGTTAGAGGGGCAGCAGCAGACAGAGGTTGAGGTACAGCAGCAAGTACAGGAAAAGGAACAGCAGTGGACAGAGTTTGAAGAGCAGCAGGTTGAGCAAGCAATTGAGACATCTTTTGAGCCACAAGCTGGACAGGATGCTGAGGAAGGACAGCAAGCTGAAGCTGCCGCCACAATGGTGACCAAAACTGTCCCTAAGAAGGGGAAATTGCCCAAGAGAACAACTCCTAGCTTACCAAGGAGAAAGAGCGCTAGATTGGCCTTCAAAGGCAAAAGTACAATTGGAGAAAGCGCCAAGCATGGAGGTAAATCAGCTGTCATCCCTATCCCAAGCGATGACAGCGACAATGAGGCACGCATCCTTGAAAATCTCCTCATTCACAAAGAAGGGCAAATCGAGGTGTTACAAGAAGATCTCCAAAAAGCAAGGAATTTCAATCATTTCTTGGAGGTTGAGAACAAACAAATGAAATTTCATGCAGCCATTCATGAGGCAAGGGCCATTAAGTACAAAAAGGAGGCAGAAAAGGCGCAAGTAAGAATTGAAGAGATTATTGGCGAATTTGATGATGAAGAAGAGGAGGACCAGCCTAGGCGAAAGAGGCCTAGAACCATCGGGCTTAGGAGAGCCTTGGAGAAACAGAAGGCTGAAGAACAAGCTCAATTCGAAGCTTTTCCTCTCACTACCCTCATTGAGCGGGAAATTGAGGAAAACAAGGAAGCTTGGCTTGAGAGGGCTAACCAGCATTTGGAGACCAAGCTTGAGAAGGAAAACAGGGATCTCGAGCTACAGAGAAAGAGAACACTTCACTTTCAGAAGCTAAACCAATTCGCCCGGCGCAAAATGAAGGTAGCACAAGAAAAATTGAAGAAATTGAAGGAGAGGCGCCTAGCACGGAAGGAAGCAAAACGCACATCAGCCCTCGATATTTTAGCTTCAGCTTCGGAACATGTCTCCATGGACCCTTGAGGGTCATCCATGCCAATTTTGGGCCCGTTTCGAAAACTTTTTGTTTTTTGGCATTTTTGGGGTTTTTGCCAAAAACTCATAAATGCGCCATTTCAGTTTGAAGAGTCGTCAAGGGAGGAGGGTGATACCAATGGATTCCATAATTTCATGAGAAGCTCTCCAGCGATTTTCAGGGCATTTGAAAATCATTCGCCCCCTCAAATTGGCAAAAAACAGCCTCATTTTGCACATTCTGCCCGCCCTATCAGCAGCCTGCTATTTTCTGGGTTTTTGCACACATGTACAGTTTTGAGGGACTTTCAGAAATCAGATTGAGATGATTCCACTTGCATTGGAAAGCAGACACAGAGAGCTTTCCAACGAGCCATCATGAGCCTCATTTCTACATCGGGAAGGCTTCCATTTGCATCCATCAAGTCAGGGGACATTTTTCAGGCATAAATATGAAGTATTTTTGCAATTTTTGAACTCCAAAAATCTGCTTTTCCCAAATGTGCGTTAGGCTATATTTATCATGGGAAAATCATGTAAAGTCAATATAATTTCCATTTTTAGCAATTTTTTAGATATTTTATTAGATATTTTGTGCCTTGGGCTTTGCAAAGCCACAAGGGCAAATTTAGATATTTTGACTTGGCCAATGGGATAGCTAGTTGCTCCATGAGGTTTTCCTCCTTCTAGCCTATTTATCCCATACTTCTCAGTGTAAATCAGAGGCTGAACTTGAGAGAAGAATTAATGCATTGGTCATATGAGCTTTGAAGAATACACTTGAGTTATGATGTTTGGATTGCCTCTTGGATGCTTTTGAGGAATGTTGAAGGCTTGTCGATGGATTCCTTGACATGGTAGAATGGTATAGTGCTTCTTAATGTTGTTTTGTCTTCTAGTTTTCACTCATATTTCATTTTTCTTGCTGCTATAGATCAATAAAGATTGATTTTGAGACATGCCCATGGAGGCACCTCAAAATTCCTGAATCTTCATAGCTTGATGTTTTCTTCTCCCTTAGTTATGCTAAAGAATTCTTAGCCGCTCTTTAGTAACCTAAGGTGTTGTTGCTAAGTTTTATTCATCAGTTCCATGTATGTTGAGTAGGATGTATGGTTTGCCCTACCTACCTATCAGCTGCCCATAGTTCTGCCCATAAAACTTTCTCTTTGACTAATTTGTTGATCATTTTGTTGAACCAAGGAGGCCTAGTCCCGATCTAGCCCTTTGCCTAAAACTATGAAAACTTATTTGTCCAAGTGCCCAATGACTTAGAGACTATGTTTAGGCGTTCCAGCATAGTTTATGAGTTGTTAGTTTGTCTCATGTGTTTTCCCAAAGTCTGATAGCCATTTCCCGAAGTTAGAGGGTCTTATACCTCTATGTATGGCTGGAATGTTTGATTTCTATGTATTGATTAGCTTATAGTTATTCCTAGCATGATTAATGGCTTGCTATTACATGTTTATGTCTGCTATTAACTAGTTTTCACTTGAAATCCCTTGTCTTTCACCAACTTATTGTTCATTTAATCCATTTTGCCCGGAGATCCATTCTATTGTGAATCAAATCGGCCCTACAGCAGCTTTACATCATCGCCTCATTAGCTTCCTTGACCTGATTGACCCCATAGCCCAATTTATCTACATCTTGTTATCCAGTTTATGTATTTGATCAGTTTCATCCCTCACAAACTTAAAAAAACCAAAAAAGCCCCATGGTTGTTCAAGAAAATAAGACCAAGGGAGAGATAAGGATTTGTGTAGATCTGCGCAAGATGAACGATGCATGTGTGCATGACCCCTTCCCTACTCCATTTTCAGATGAGATCTTGGATAATGTGGGAGGAAAATAGGCTTATTCTTTTATTGATGGATTTTCAGGGTATCATTAGATCATAATTGCGCCAGAAGACCAAAGCAAGACCACCTTTGCAATGGAATGGGGATCTTTCCAATACACAATCATGCCTTTCAGATTGAAGAATGTACCTTCTATCTTCTCACGCGTAGTAGTCATTGTGGTCAAAAAATTCATACACAGATTCTTGGAGGTGAATTTTGATGACTAGACCGTGTTTGGGCTAGTAAAGAAGCATGTGTCTAACTTGCGCATGATGCTTGAAATTTGTAGGAAGCACTAGATTTATCTTAACTTGAAGAAATGCATATTCTGAATTCCTTTGAGAATCTTTTTGGGCCATATTGTGTGTCAGCAAGGGTTGATAGCAGATCCAGCCAACATTGAAGTTATCATCAACCTATAAGTCCCAAATAATGAAAAATAGTTGTGTTCCATCCTAGGACACATCGAATATTATAGAAAGTTCATTTAGGGCAATGCTCTGATCACTATGCCTATGGAGAAATTATTGAAGAAGGATGTGTCATTTTTCTGGGATGAGGAATGTCAAAAGAGCTTTTAGTTTCTGAAGGAAAATATGGTTACAACACCTATTCTAATATTCCCAGACTAGTACAAGGTCTTCCATGTACATGTGGATGCATCTAGTATAGCACTTGGAGTTGTTGTAGTGCAGCCAGGAGAAGGAGACATTAATTAGCCTATTGCTTTTGGCAGTAGGAAGCTCTCTAGTGCCGAGCAAAAATACTCAACCACAGAAAGGGAAGAATTGGCCATGGTCTATGCTCTGCAAAAATATCGACACTGTCTATTAGGAGGGCACTTCAAGATGTTCACTGACCATTCTTCTTTGAATTACATGTCAATAAGCCTGTGTTGGAGGGGGAATATTTGTAGAGGGTTGCTTCTATTTCAAGAATATGATTTTGAGATCATTGTGAAGACTGGTAGATTGAATACTAGATCTGATCATCTGTCACGCATTGAAAATGGGGAGGAACCAACCAGTCTGGAGGAGGGATTACCTGACGCACAACTCTTTTCTATCAAGGTGTTTGATGAACACTTTGCTGATATTATTCACTTTCTAATGAGTGGAAGTGAGCCTGCTGAATATTCGGTGTAGAAAAAAAGGAGTTGGTTTCGGGCGCAACCGATTTTACCCTGATTGTTGGTCAATTGTACTAGCTAGGAGTAGATGAAGTATTGCGAAGGTATGTTTTGGAACATGAGAGACAGGGCATCTTGGCTGAGACTCATGGAGCGGTGGCAAGAGGCCACTATGCAGGGAAGGCCACTGCGTGGAAGGTGCTATGTGTTGGGTTATTGTGGTCCACACTAGACAATGATGCACATATGTATTGTCAAGCTTATGATGCATGCCAGAGAATGGGAAAGCCCTTGCACAGAGATGAAATTCCCCTACATCCATAGATGGCCTTGCAGGATTTTGAAAAATGGGCTATAGATTTTGTTGGACCTATCAATCCTCCAGGGAAGAAGACTAGCATGCGCTACATCATCACTGCCATAGATTATGTAACCAGATGGGCAGAAGCTAAGCCAGTCAAGCATTGTATCATAGATAATACTGCACATTTCATTCTTGAACATATTCTGACTAGGTTTGGGTGCCCGAAGATATTGATGAGTGATAGGGGTACTCACTTTGTTAACGAAGCCATTAAAGCTTTGACAAAGGAATTTCAGATACATCACCAGAAACACACTCCTTATCACCCTCAGGCGAATGGTGTAGTAGAAGCTTTCAACAAAATTTTGGAGAATGCGCTCAAAAAGATCTGTACTGAAAATCGAAATGATTGGGACATGCACATCCCTTTGGTGTTATGGGATTATATGACCACATGCAAGAAGTTGACTTGAAAAACACCTTTCAGGATGGTTTATGGGCAATAAGAAATCATGCCAATGGA